>WNWK01010979.1:0-67141 GCA_009830355.1 Cherax destructor
GACACAAGTTTCTTTGTTGTGGCCTGAGCCAATATTCGAACTTTAGAGTGAGGACATGCCAGGCACCACACAAGTGCCTGATGAACGGCAGGGCTGTCGTTGCCAAGGCGACCAGCATGCTGCGATAACAGTAACTCACACCAAGTTACTAACTGCAGTAAACCTGCAAAATGATTCTATACTAATAATAATAATAATAATAAACACAATAAAAATCATAATAATAATAATAATAATCATAATAATAATCATAATAATAATAATAATAATAAACAATAATAATACAGTGGTCCCTCGGTTTTCGCCGAAAATTCGTTCCAGAATGCTGCTCAAGTGCCATTACCGAACGAATTTACTTCCTTAAGAAATAATGTCACGTAGGTTAGTCTATTTCATACCCCCAAAAATACACTTGCAACAGCATTTACGAAAATACACTTACATAAATGTTTGAGTTTGGAGATGCACAAAAACCGAGGGACCACTATAATAATAATAATAATAATAATAATAATACAGTGGTACCTCAGGTTACGAGTTTAATTCGCTCCAGAAGGCTGTTCGAGTGCCAATACCGAACGAATTTGTTCCCATAAGGAATAATGTAAATTAGATTAAACCATTTCAGACCCCCAAAAATACACTTACAAAAGCACTTACAGAAATACACTTACATAATTGTTCGAGTTGGGAGCTGCTCGTATCTCGAGGTACCACTGTAATAGTAATAATAATAATAATAATAATAATAATAATAATAATACAGCCTCTCCTCACTTAACGACAGAGATAGGGGCCAAAGACCCCGTCGATAAACGATTTTGTCGCTAATCGAGGAATCACCCCTTACTGACACTTCAAAAGTGCCACCACCCAAAATGAAAACATTTAGTCTTATGTTTGTTGGGAAATTCTTTTCAATCTGTTTATTATTAACGGTAATACAACATGAAATAGGTCAATGACTTACTTCCAAGAAATTCCAGGAAACGCTTACATTTCTGATTACTTGAAACAAAAAAATAGAGAAAATTGCACTTTTTTCAGTCTTTGCATAGGGTATGAGTGATCTTCTATAGTTACCCTTCAGGTGGGTAACGTTTTCTGTAATAGTCACGGTCACTTTTTTTTATTATTACCATCCACATACCTTTTTCACTGAGTTTAATCATTTATTAAGCTGCCATGAGAGACACAGAGAATGTAATAATAATAATATTTATTTATTTATTAACACATCAGCCGATTCCCACCAAGGCAGGGTGGCCCGAAAAAGAAAAACTTTCATCATCATTCACTCCATCACTGTCTTGCCAGAGGGGTGCTTTACACTACAGTTATAAAACTGCAACATTAACACCCCTCCTTCAGAGTGCAGACACTGTACTTCCCATCTCCAGGACTCAAGTCCGGCCTGCCGGTTTCCCTGAATCCCTTAATAAATGTTACTTTGCTCACACTCCAACAGCACGTCAAGTATTAAAAACCATTTGTCTCCATTCACTCCTATCAAATATGCTCACACATGCTTGCTGGAAGTACAAGCCCCTCGCACACAAAACTTCCTTTACCCCCTCCCTCCAACCTTTCCTAGGCCGACCCCTACCCCGCCTTCCCTCCACTACAGATTTATACACTCTCGAAGTTATTCTGTCTCGTTCCATTCTCTCTACATGTCCGAACCACCTCAACATCCCTTCCTCAGCTCTCTGGATAATAGTTTTGGTAATCCCGCACCTCCTCCTAATTTCCAAACTCCAAATTCTCTGCATTATATTCACACCACACATTGACCTCAGACATGACATCTCCACTGCCTCCAGCCTTCTCCTCATTGCAACATTCATCACCCATGCTTCACACCCATATAAGAGTGTTGGTATAACTATACTCTCATACATTCCCTTCTTTACTTCCATGGACAAAGTTCTTTGTCTCCACAGACTCCGAAGTGCTCCACTCACCCTTTTTCCCTCATCAATTCTGATTCACCTCATCCTTCATAGACCCATCTGCTGACATGTCCACTCCCAAATATTTGAATACATTCACCTCCTCCATACTCTCTCCCTCCAATCTGATATCCAATCTTTCGTCACCTAATCTTTTTGTTATCCTCATCACCTTACTCTTTCCTATAATCACTTTTAATTTTCTTCTTTTACACACCCTACCAAATTCATCCACCAACCTCTGCAACTTCTCTTCAGAATCTCCCAAAAGCACAGTGTCATCAGCAAAATGCAACTGTGACAACTCCCACTTTGTATTTAATTCTTTATCTTTTAACCCCACACCTCTTGCCAAGACCCTCGCATTCACTTCTCTTACAACCCCATCTATAAATATATTGAACAACCACGGTGACATCACACATCCTTGTCTAAGGCCCACTTTTACTGGGAAATAGTCCCCTTCCCTCCTACACACTCTAACCTGAGCCTCACTATCCTCATAAAAACTCTTCACTGCTTTCAGTAACCTACCTCCTATTCCATACACCTGCAACATCTGCCACATTGCCCCCCAATCCACCCTATCATACGCCTTTTCCAAATCCATAAATGCCACAAAAACTTCTTTACCCTTATCCAAATACTGTTCACCTATATGTTTCACTGTAAACACTTGGTCTACACACCCCTACCTTCCTAAAGCCCCTTGTTCATCTGCTATCCTGCTTTCTGTCTTACTCGTAATTCTTTCAATAATAACTCTACCATACACTTTACCAGGTACACTCAACAGACTTATTCCCCTATAATTTTTGCACTCTCTTTTGTCCAATTTGCCTTTATACAAAGGAACAATACACGCTCTCTGCCAATCCCTAGGTACCTTACCCTCTTCCATACATTTATTAAATAATAGCACTAACCACTCCAAAACTATATCCCCACCTGCTTTTAACCTTTCTATCTTTATCCCATCAATCCCAGCTGCCTTACCCCCTTTCATTCTACCCACTGCCTCACGAACTTTCCCTACACCCACAACTGGCTCTTCCACACTCCTACAAGATGATATTCCTCCTTGCCCTACACACGAAATCACAGCTTCCCTGTCTTCATCAACATTTAACAACTCCTCAAAATATTCTCTTCATCTTCCCGATACCTCTAACTCTCCATTTAATAACTCTCCTCTCCTATTTTTAACTGTCAAATCCATTTGTTCTCTAGGCTTCCTCAACTTATTAATCTCAT
Source organism: Cherax destructor (assembly GCA_009830355.1). Lineage (NCBI taxonomy): Eukaryota > Metazoa > Arthropoda > Malacostraca > Decapoda > Parastacidae > Cherax > Cherax destructor. The sequence goes on from WNWK01010979.1 coordinate 3,207, forward strand.
TCCAAAACTTTTCTTATTTTCAACAAAATTTGCTGATAACATCTCGCCCACTCTCTCATCTGCTCTCTTTTACATTGCTTCACCACTCTTTTAACCTCTCTTTTCTCTCCATATACTCTTCCCTCCTTGCATCACTTCTACTTTGTAAAACCTCTCATATGCTAACTTTTTCTCCCTTACTACTCTCTTTACATCATCATTCCACCAATCGCTCTTCTTCCCTCCTGCACCCACTCGCCTGTAACCACAAACTTCTGCTGAACACATCTAACACTACATTTTTAAATCTACCCCATACATTTTCGACCCCATTGCCTACACTCTCACTAGCCCATCTATCCTCCAATAGTTGTTTATATCTTACCCTAACTGCCTCCTCTTTAGTTTATAAACCTTACCTCTCTCTTACTTACTGCTTCTATTTTCCTTGTATCCCATCTACCTTTTACTCCCACTGTAACTATAACTAAAAAGTGATCTGATATATCTGTGGCCCCTCTATAAACATGTACATCCTGAAGTCTACTCAACAGTCTTTTATCTACCAATACATAGTCCAACAAACTACTGTCATTACGCCCTACATCATATCTTGTATACTTATTTATCCTCTTTTTCTTAAAATATGTATTACCTATAACTAAACCCCTTTCTATACAAAGTTCAATCAAAGGGCTCCCATTATTATTTACACCTGGCACCCCAAACTTACCTACCACACCCTCTCTACATATTTCTCCTACTTTAGCATTTAGGTCCCCTACCACAATTAGTCTCTCACTTGGTTCAAAAGTTCCTATACATTCGCTTAACATCTCCCAAAATCTCTCTCTCTCCTCTACACTCCTCTCTTCTCCAGGTGCATACACGCTTATTATGACCCACTTTTCGCATCCGACCCTTATTTTAATCCACATAATCCTTGAATTTACACATTTATATTCCCTCTTCTCTCTCAGATACTCCTGAATTAATCCCATTTATTTCTCCCCACTGAAACTCGCCTACCCCCTTCAGCTTTGTTTCGCTTAGGGCCAGGACATCCAACTTCTTTTCATTCATAACATCAGCAATCATCTCTTTCTTATCATCCGCACTACATCCACGCACATTCAAACAACCCAGTTTTATAAAGTTTTTCTTCTTCTCTTTTTTAGTAAATGTGTACAGGAGAAGGGGTTACTAGCCTATTGCTCTCGGCATTTTAGTCGCCTCATACGACACGCATGGTTTACGGAGGAAAGATTCTTTTCCACTTCCCCATGGACAATAGAGAAGATAAAAAGAACAAGAGCTATTAAGAAAAAGAAGAAAAACCTAGATGTGTGTATGTATATATATGCATGTGCATGCCTGTGTAGTGTGACCTAAAGTGTAAGTAGAAGTAGCTAGATATACCTGTTATCCAGCGTGTTTATGAGACAGAAAAAAGACACCAGCAATCCTACCATCATGTAAAACAGTTTCAATAATAATAAATAATAATAATAATACGTAATAATAATAATAATAATAATAATAATAATAATAATAATAACAATAACAACAATCGCTCTGGAGTGCTTTAGAGGTCAGCTACCAAACCTATACGAAATACATATGACATTTACAGCGCCCCAGAGTGATTATTAACCCTTTCGAGGTCGGTGCTGTACTAGTACGTTTTACGAGCAGGGGTTGGTGCCGTACTAGTACGCCCAAATTCTAGCGGCCTCAATTTAAGCAGAAAACGTCTGGTAGGCATACATATGAAAGAATGGGTCTGTGTGGTCAGTATAAAAAAAATCCTGCAGTACACACTGCATAATGAGAAAAAAAACTCTGACCGTTTTTTTCGATTAAAACAGCGACTCTGCAGTCAATTTTCGTATGGTATTTATTGATGTATTCTCGTTTTCTTGGTCTCATTTGATAGAATGGAAGATATATTACAGAAATAGAGATGATTTTCATTGGTATGACAATGACAAGTACCTTGAAATTGAGCTCAAAGTAGCAAAAATGTTCGATTTTTGACGATGTTCAAGAGTAAACAAATCGCACCATGCCTCCAATACACATCAAAAGGCGAGTCTTATATTCATGCACAAGTGCTCTGATATTATTTATACCATTTTTACAATGATGCAGTTGTATACATAACAGTAAATCTTCTATTTTTTGTGAGAATAAAAATTCAAAATGAAAAGCAAAACTAATGGAGCAGGGGCCTGGAGACGTGACTAATGAACAGAGAACATGTTATTTTAGTGCCAGGAATGTCTGCCTTGTTTACTCTGGACCCTATTTTGAAATTGGCATTGTTTGAATTTGTGTGAAATTGGAAAATTGCCATATTCTGACCACTATTTTGGGTAGATGAAATTGATAAATAGGCAGTTTCTTGTACTCAATCGATAGAAGAAATGGAGTTCTAGCGAAATAGCTATAATTTTAGGAGACTGAAACATTGGAATTTGTCGAAAATAGGGCTCAAAGTGGGCAAAATCGCCGATGCGTAAGTGTCATGGCTACCGCTAACTTCGCGAAAGCATAATTCCGTTAGTTTTCGATCAAATTTCATAATTTTGGTGGCGTTATGATCGGAAAAAGATTCTCTATCATTTCATAAGAAAAAAAATAATTTTTTTTTCAAAAACATTTTCGACCCCAGGAACACTTTCCTGAGAAGGCCTGTCGACCCCCAAAGGGTTAATTATATTTTATTATTATTATTATTATCACCATCGACATACCTTGTTCACTGAGTATAATAATTTCTTAAGCTGCCACGAGAGACAGAAAATGTCAACACACCAGCTGATCCCTTGACTGTGAACTTCTTTTGTACTTCTTCCATTTTCCTCTTGTTGCTTTTCCTCTTCCAAGTGCTGCTGCACGTCTATTGTGCACCCCATAGTACAAGATAGTTTTAAGTGCAGCAGCACTTGGAAGAGGAAAAACAACAAGAGGAAAATGGAAGAAGTACAAAAAAAAGTTCACAGTAAAGGGATCAGCTAGTGTGTTCGTCTGTGTGTTTACATTCTGTGTCTCTCGTGGCATCTTAATTAAGAAATGATTAAACTCAGTGAACAAGGTATGTTGATGGTGATGATGATAATTTTTTACTCGTCGGAGAGCCCGTTGTATCTCCGAGTTGTCGGTAAACGAGTATACGTCGGTAAGTGAGGAGAGGCTGTAATAATTATAACAACAACAATAATAATAGTAATAATAAAACTGTAATAATTATTTGGGATTTTATAATTCTTGATGAAGCACCTAATCTCTCAAGAAATTCACAAGCTCTTGCACACCAAACCAGAACAGCAATAACTACAACAACAATAATAAAGAATACTGTACTAAAGTTTATATTCAGAAGTGACAGTATGAACACCAGGACTATAAACTCAAGAAAAGAGATGTGCTTTCAAGTGAGACTTGAAAACCAGAACATACCCCCAACTCTTAATCCTTTCACACACTCCCATGTATACATGTGTTTTTGAGGCAGTGGCACTTGCGTAGATCTACGTCTTAATAATAGAATCCTTAAATCTGTGGTGAGCAGTAAATTTTGGCCTAGAGGTTAGCATTCCCATTAAGTACACAGTGTTTGAAAGCAACAGCTAACTTCTGACCTTGTGTCTGAGCTACAATAGTGACTGAGGCAATTTAAAGAGTGTTTCATAGTTTAATTGGGTGTTTCTTGGTTCCAATTGATAAATCAAAAAACATACTACTGAAATGGAGATGATTTCAGACAGTTTCAGATGAAGTGGCCAGAAACAAGCCTCAAAATGATAGAAATATTTGTTTCTGATGAATGGTGGGGCCTCCCCACTGAGGAACGGAAGAGCTTCTAGGAACAGATGTAGACATTCAAAATAGTGCTTCAGCTGTCAGTATTATAAGAGCAGATGATGCTTCAGGTGAAGGTATTGGTACATTTATAGAAATAGCTGGTTGTGGTGGTACTGACGCTGGTACAGGTGCTGAAGATAGTGTAGGGTCAGATCCACAAACTGCACTAATAGGGAACCCAGTCCCAACAAATCCTTGCCAACAGAAAACAAATTTGTGCCAATTCTATGATTGGTGTATCTGTAGGCATGGAATATATGGAAAACAAATGAAACATTCAATTTTGACCATAAAAAATTCTGCGACCTCATGGCTACAACCAAGTAAATGTCTCTGACTTCTGTTTAACCTATGTCATTGGACTAAGAAATTAACTGGGTGAGGTGACCTGGTGTGATCTGACTGGTCATTATCCTGTGGGTCAGGTAAGTGGTGACAGTTGCCAAAGTGATATTTTTCAAACCATAGTTAAGCCACTCAGACCGTGTATGTTCCAAGTAGGATTATTAGATCAATCAAAAATGACCCTAAATGGATAAACATTAGATTAAAACATCTCACAGATCAAAGGAGAGGCATTTGCAAGAAAATCAAAAGGGAGGAGAGAGAAGAAATCAATATACAGTGGACCCCCGACTAACGAAATTAATCCGTTCCAGGAGCTATTTCTCAACACGAAACTTTCGTAATTCGAACCCTTATTATCCATAAGAAATAATGTAAATACAATTAATCCGTTCCACAAAAAATATTCACAAAAAATATAATATAAATAACATTTACTTACCTTTATTGAAGAGACTTGCAGGCATCTGGAAGATAGGGAGGATGACATGGGCAGGGTGTTAGTGATTGGAAGGGAAATCCCCCTCCAAAAGGACTTCAGGTAACAAGTACCTCTCTGGGGTTACTTCCCTTCTTGGTCTTTTAATGCCACTAGGACCAGCTTGAGAGTCACTAGACCCCTGCCTGGTGAAATAACTGTCCACAGTCCTCTGTTTCTGGCAACTCTTTAATACTTTCCTGAAGTGCAACATGGCTCTGTCACTGAAGTGGTTGCACAGATATCTCAGTTCGGCTTGCTCAGGGTGGTGTTTTTCAACAAAACTTTGCACATCATTCCACTTGGAACAAATTTCCTTAAGCACTGAAGAAGGCACCTCCTTATCTCTCTCTCTCCCTCCTCCTGTGAAGCAATAACCACAGCTCTGGTCTGATCCTGTTCCAGTTCCAGCTCTTGCAGCTCTTCAGTTGTTAGCTCTACCCTGTGCTCCTCCACCAACTCTTCCACATCCTCACCACTCACCTCCAACCCCAGGCTGTTCCCCAATGCCACAATATCTTCCACAACAGGCACAGGGTCATCAGGGTCAGGGTCAGCCTCAAATCCTTCAAAATCCCTCTATTCAACACAATCCAGCCACAGTGTTCAAAGTCTTGGAAGTCACTCCCTCCCAAGCCTTACCTATAAGGCCTATGCAATGCTCGATACTGAAGTGATCTTTCCAGAACTCTCTTAGGGTCAATGCAGTGTCTGAGGTCACATCAAAGCACTTCTGAAACACTGCTTTGGTGTACAGTTTCTTGAAGTTTGCAATGACCTGCTGGTCCATGGGCTGGATGAGAGGAGTGGTGTTAGGAGGCAAGAACTTCACTCTGATGAAATTGAAGTTGTCAGACAACAACTCTTCCAAGTTGTGAGGATGAGCAGGAGCATTGTCCAGTACCAGGAGGCACTTGAGTGGCAATTTCTTTTCCAGGAGGTATTTCTTCACACTAGGGCCAAACACTCCAGTCAACCATTCCTTGAAAAAGTCCTTAGTGACCCATGCATTAGTGTTAGCCTTCCAATACACACACAAATTATTCCTGTTAACATTGTGTTTCTTGAAGGCTCTGGGATTTTCTGTGTGATACACCAGTAAAGGCTTCACTTTAACCCTTAAACTGTCCAAACGTAGATATACGTTTGTACGCGTACTGCTCCGAACGTAGATCAACGTTTTATTTTTCATTCCTTCAAATTTAGTGCAATTGGCCTGAGTCGCCTAGACATGAGAGAATGGGTCTGCGCCCTCAGTGTGCGCAGTATTAAAAAAATCTGGGACCACTTAGTACCTTGTGGGAGCACTAGTTCAATTGAGTGCCAGCTGGAGCAAATAATGTGGCAAACACCATGGATTCACTGATGTCATGTCGCATTAACACTCCCCTTATAAGAGGAAAGTAAAAATAGGTTCGATAAATACATGAGTGGCTGTGGGTGGGTGTGAGTTGGACCTGACTAGCTTGTGGTCTGATGCTGTGCTCCTTCCTTCAGAGGATGTGACCTGACTAGGTGGGTCATTGGTCTAAGCTGGGGGGTGACATGGACTTGCCTTGCATGGGCCAGTAGGCCTTCAGCAGTGTTCCTTCTTTTTTACGTTCTTATATATTCGGCAGGCTGGCTTTGGCTGTCTCTGGCTGTCTCTGTGTCTATATCTGTCTATATCTCTGTCTATATCTGTCTATATCTGTCTATATCTCTGTCTATATCTATCTGTCCTATATCTCTGTATCTGTATATATCTGTCTATCTATATATATCTGTAATATCTCTCTCACATGTACACATAAGTACAGTTATTATACATAGTGTAAATTATTTAGGATAACCTAAAAAATCCAGGCAAAGTCCTATACAATACTTGTATATATAAGACATAATACACATGACTGGCAAGTAATACGCATTGTCACATTGTCACTTCTGCATCGCGTATAATACCTGTTGGCTTACGAGCCGCACTCAGACTGAGACAAGCAGACGGAAAGACACACACACACACACAGGCAGACGGAAAGATACACACACAGGCAGACGGAAAGACAGATAAGCAGAGCTAGACAGACAGACAGATAGACAGTGGAAACAAGGAGAGGGTTCCCTGCTCCCATTCATCAATGTCATTGGGCTGTCAGTGTTATCTGACACTTGTCATAACACCATTCTTCAAGGAGTTTCATATACTCCAGGCACACACAGGCAGACAGAAAGACAGATAAGCAGAGCTAGACAGAGACACAGACAGATAGACAGATGGACAGATAGATAGACAGATACAGTGAAAACAAAGAGAGGGTTCCCTGCGCACATTCATTCATCAATGTCATTGGGCTGTCAGTGTTATCTGACACTTGTCATAACACCATTAGTCAAGGAGTTTCATATTATACTCCAGGCACACATAGGCAGGCAAACAAAGACAGATAAGCCGAACTAGACAGATAGATAGAAACATAGATAGACAGATAGACAGATAGACAGATAGATAGACAGATAGACAGATAGATAAACAAAAGACAGATAGATAGAACAGATAGACAGACAGATAGATAGACAGATAGATAGATAGACAGATAGATAGACAGACAGATAGACAGATAGATAGACAGATAGATAGACAGATACAGACAGTGAAAACAAAGCAAGGGTTCCTGGCACACATTCATTCATCAATGTCACTGTCTTATCAGTAGTTATCTGACAATTGTCATAACACCATTCTTCAAGGAGTTTCATATATACTCCAGGATGTCTAAAACATTGCTGGGACCTATAAATACTTTGTATATATTTATAGACAATAGTAAATGACCAAGGCAGGTGAAATTGTTCACCTGTTGGTGTCATTGTGACTATTTGAGTACTATTTCAGTACCTAATATTAGTGTTAGAACAAAGATTGGCTATGAAATCACAAGAACTATTATAAATTGTAATTACCAGAACATAAAAATTGTATAAAATAAAATAAAAACTAGAAAAAAAAGTATATCGGCATTACTTCTGCAAGCGGCAGGACTTGTTGTTGCCGTCAGGTGAGCATCCAGCACCAACTTGTAGGGCTTATATCTCGGTAAGTACTGGCCCTAAAAAAATTTTTTTTAGCCTATCCTGTTTATACAAATGCGCTCTTCATTTTTTAAAAAAAAAACGATTTTTTTTTTTTTCAAAATATTCGGAGCAGTGCGCGAGTGAACGTAGATCTACGTGTGGACAGTTTAAGGGTTAAAATCACCACTGGCGATGGCACACATCATAAGAGTTAGCCTGTCTTTCATAGACTTGTGTCCTGGCAGTGCCTTTTCCTCCTGAGTAATGAAGGTCCTGTTGGGCATTTTCTTCCAAAACAGGCCTGTTTCATCACAATTTAACACTTGTTGGGGGAGGAATTCTTCAGCCTCTACGAACCCCTTAAATTCACTCACAAATTTTTCAGCTGCATGTTTGTCTGAGCTGGCTGCCTCACCATGCCTCACAACACTGTGTATGCCATTACATTTCTTAAACCTCTCAAACCAGCCTTTGCTGGCTTTAAAATCACTCTCCTTACCACTGATTCCAGGCATTGTCTTGACAAGATCTGCGTGCAACTTCCTTGCCTTTTCACAAATTATCACCGTGGAAATACTATCACCTGCTAATTGTTTATCACACCATCAACAACTTCTCAACCTCATCCACTGTTTTCGATCTCTTTTTCGTTAACATATCAACCCCTTTTGCAACATTAGCTTCCTTGATCTCATTTCTCTTTGCCAGGATAGTGGCGATAGTAGATGTGCTTTTCTTGTACATCCTGGCAAGCTCACTCACACGTACACCACTCATATTTTTCTACAATTTCTTTCTTCAGTTCAATGGTGGTCCTCACTCTCTTTACCACAGGGGTGCCACTAGGAAGCTTCTTTGGACCCATGGTGACTTATTTCATTGAAAATCACTAAACCACCAAAAAATACAACAAAAGTATTGTGAATGTTTGAAAGAGAGCACTGGGTAATGTTCTCTCAATGGTAAACAATGCTAGACTGGCATCCTGCGCAGGCGCGGGGCAGGCGGACAGGTCTGGTACGGCTCGCTACACGAGGGAATGCTCGCTACATGAGGGAAATATTTAGCGAAAAACCACTGTACCTTGAAACTGAGCTCAAATTAGCGGAAATGTCCAACTGGCCAGTCTAATATGCAGTCACGAATGTGTTGACATTATTTATACAATTATTACAAGAATGCAGTAGTCTGCATAACAGTAAATCTTCTATTTTTAGTGTGAATAAAAATTCAAAATGGAAAGCAAGAGTAATATAAGAGGGGTCTGGAGATGTGACTAATGAACAGAGAAAATGTTATTTTAGTGACAGAAATGTCTGCACTGTTTATTCTGGACCCTATTTTGAAATTGGCATCGTTTAACCCTTTCAGGGTCCAGAGGTCAAATATCAATTTCAGGGTCCAAGAATTTAAAAAAAAAAAAATTTTTTTATTAAATGGTAGAGAAACTTTTTCTAAAGGTAATAAAACAAAAAGTATGAAATTTGATGGAAAATTGACGAAATTATGCTCTCGCTAATTTTTGTGTCAGCGATATTTACGCATCGGCGATTTTGCCGACTTTGACTCCCATTTTAGGCCAATTACATTATTCCAGTCGACCAAATTCTTAGCTATTTCGCTAGTATTACTTCTATTCTATCGATTGAGCACAAGAAATCGCCCAGTCAACTGTTTCAACTACAAAATAAAGTGTTCGGAAATACAGTGGATCCCCGGATTACATCATTATTTCGTTCCAGAATGCTGTTCAAGTGCCGTTACCGAATGAATTTGTTCCCATAAGAAATGTCTGCACTGTTTATTCTGGACCCTATTTTGAAATTGGCATCTTTTAAAATTTGTGTGAAATTGGCCAAACTGCCAATTTCTGACCACTTTATTGGGTAGTTGAAATCGGTAAATGGACGGTTTCTTGTACTCAATCGATAGAACAAATGGAGTTCTAGTGAAATAGCCGAGTTTGGTTGACTGGAACAATGGAAAAAAAAGGGGCTCAAAGTGGGCAAAATTGCCGATGCGTATAGTATATCGCCGAGACCACTAACTCTGCGAGAGCGTAATTCCATAAGTTTTCCATCAAATTTTGTACTTTTGGTGTCATTACCATCGGGAAAAGATTCTCTATCATTTCATAAGCAAAAATAATTTTTTTAAATTCTTTGACACTGAGAGCAAGTTTGTGGGCAGGGGTCTCGACAGTGAAAGGGGTAATAAGGCCTTTGACAGTTCCACAGTGGAGACTGCTGAGGAAAGTAGAGGCACATGGAATAGAATAAATTTTTGCCTGGATAGAGGCATGGTTGACAGATAGGCAACAGCAAGTTTGCATAAAAGGGAAGAAATCAAAGTGGGGATGTGTCACAAGCAGTGTTCTGCAGGGTTAAGTGTTGCACCCTTTGTTGTTCACAATATACATAAAACTATATAAATAGTGACATAAGCAAGTTTGCCTATAATACCAAAATAAGCTGTCAGGGTAATTCTGACGAGGACACTAGAGCACTACAGGAAGATCTGAATAGACTGATGCAGTGGTCGGAGAAGTGACAGATGCAGTTTAATATCAACAAATATAAAGTTCTAAGCCTTGGAAAGGAAAATAACAATAGCACCTATTGACCAAATAATGTAGATCTTAAAACAATTTAAGAGTTCTAGTTAGCAGTAATGTAAATCTAAGACAACAATGCATAAGTGTTTGCAATAAAGCAACCAGAATTCTTGGTTCATATCAAGAAATATAAATAACAGAAGTCCTCAGGTTATTCTTCAACTTTATATATCATTGGTAAGGCCTCATATAGATTATACAGCACAGTTCTGATCACCATATTAAAATTGACGTACATTTGCTGGAAAACGTATAAAGAAGGATGACAAAGTTGATCCCATGTATCAGAAATCTTTCCTACGAGTACAGGCTGAAGGCACTGAATCTGCACTCTCTAGAAAGGTGTAGAAATAGGAGGATATGATTGAGGTGTATAAATGGAAAACAGGAATAAATAAAAGGGATGTAAATAACATGCTAAAAATATCTAACCATAACAGGACTCACAGAAGTGGGTTCAAGTTGGAAAAATTTAAATTTAGAAAGAATATAGGAAAACAGTGGTTTGATAATACAGTTGTGGATGAGTGGAACGAACTCCTGAGTAGCATCATTGAAGCTAAAACCTGTGTAGCATTAAAAATAGGTTAGAGAAGTGCATGAGTCGGTATGCGAGGGTGTGAGCTGGATGTGTCTAGCATGAGCAAGTAGGCTTTCTGCAATGCTCCTTCTTTCTTTTATAAACTTTTCACCCTGAAATGTGTTATTCATAAGTTCATAAAAGACAGTGTTAAAACAAAACTGCCAGGCACACCATTTGAAAGGGACCAGAAGGTACAGATCCCACAAACCTTGGGAAACAAACCACAGTAGTTACAGCCATTCAATAGATTTTTTAGTGCCAGGAAAAAAAAAATTGGCAGGCAATGACAAAAATACTCCACCATCTTGGAGACCTTGGAGTGGAGGCACAGTCAGTGGCCCTCACTCCAGAACAGATAATAGTGCCAACAAATAAAGCCCAGTTAGCCAGACTTGAGTCCTGGAAATGGGAAGTACAATGCCTGCACTTTAAAGAATTTGAATTTGAATTTGGAGGGGTTTGGGATATTGGCAGTTTGGAGTAACATCTTAACTGTCACATCTAAGCGCCTCTGCAAAGACAGTGATTAGCACTGTCTTCCTTTGCTGATGATACTAGAATTTACACGAGTATCATTCATTGAGGACACTGCAAATCTCCATGTGGATGTAAATTGTCTTCCAATGGTCCACAGAAAACAATATGAAGTTCAATGAGGACCAATTTCAATTATTCCCCTACGGAAAACTTGAGGAAATAAAAGATTGATCAGAGTATAAAACAAATTCCAACCACACAATAGAGTGGAAAACTAATATGAAGGACTTAGGACTCATGATATTAGAGAATCTCACTTTCAAAGATCGCAATGTCATTATCATATTTGTTGGGAAAATGATAGGATGGATAATGAGAACAAGGGATGCCAAACCAATGATGATCCTCTTTAAGTCACTTGTTCTTTCTAGGCTGGAATACTGCTGTACACTTAAGGCCCATTTTAAAGCAAGTGAAATTGCAGATCTGGAAAATATACAGAGAACTTTCACTGCACTTACAAGTACAGTCAAGCACCTTAATTACTGGAACTGTTAAGTCCCTTGACCTGTACTCCTTGGAATGTAGGCGAGAAAGATGCATCATAATTTAAACCCAAAAAAGCCTAGGACTAGTCCTAAATCTGCACACAAAAAGACTCGGCAGGTGGTGCAACATCCCTTCAATGAAAAGCAGGGATGCAGATATAACACAATAAGTGTCAGGGGCTTACGGAGGAAGAATTCTGTTCCACTTCCCCTCTGGGATTTCTTCTATTTTCTTACTAGTTCTTGTTCTTATTTCCTCTTATCTCCATGGGGAAGTGGAACAGAATTCTTCCTCCGTAAGCCATGCGTGTCGTAAGAGGCGACTAAAATGCTGGGAGCAAGGGGCTAGTAACCCCTTCTCCTGTATATATTACTAAATGTAAAATGGGAAACTTTTGTTTTTCATTTTGGGCCACCCCACTTCGGTGGGAAACGGCCGACGTGTTAAAAAAAAAGAAAAAAAGTGTCAGGGGCCCAAGACTCTTCAGCTGCCTTTCAGCATACAGTACTAATCAAGGAATTATGCCAGATTAGTGCCCGGGCATAATGCTGTGACGAAAATCAAAGGCCTACCATACATGGGGCGGGGGATCTTTTTTCGTCAGTACATTATGCCGGGTAGCAGCCGTTAGCATGACGTCAGTGAGGAACTGGATGCAGCGTTTCAAGGCTGGTGGTGGTGGTGTCGAGTTACCGTCTGCCAAACCTCAGCCTAGCCCCTCGAAGAAGACATCTGTTCGTACCTTAACTGTGTTAAAGCAGTTAGAGAATACACCTAAGATAACTGCTTGAGAATTCAAAGAAAAGAACCCACATCTTCTCTCAGAGGTGTCTGTAAGAACTGTTAACAGACGTGTGTCAGAACTGGGCTACAATAGTCACTGCCAGGTTAAGAAACCGATCCTCTCCAAGCCACAGAAGAAACATAAGCTGAATTATGCAAAGAAATATCTTCACTGGACTCCTCAACAGTGGTCTGAAGTACTTTGGAGAGATGAAGCAACCTTCAACGTCACCTGTAACCATGGGGGACATGTGTACCGGCCCAGAGGTAGTGACCCGCTAGACCGACGCTACACCTGTGGGTCCACCAAACGCCCAGACTCGCTCATGGTTTGGGGGTGTTTTAGTGCTCAGTGTTGGTGAACTAACTGTGCTTCCCAAAAACCAGTATATGAACCAGTATAATTACCTGGAGTTATTGTGTGACAATTTACCTGAGGCATTTGACAAGTATAGGGTTACGGTTTTTATGCAGGACAGTGCACCGTGAAATACCGCCAAGGAGCGCTTAAGGATTGTGAAGTTCTTTAATGACTAGCCAGGCAATTCCCCAGACCTAAACCCTATTGAGAACCTCTGGTCAATAGTGAAACGAAGCTTACTGAGCAAGGATATCAGTTCCATCCCGTGGCTGAAGGCTACTCTACATGAGGCATGGAATAATATACCTCCCCAAACCCTCAGGAATTTGTGTGTGTCTTCCTACACGGCTGAGGGACGTGATTAAGCATAAAGGACGCAGCACCAAGTATTAAAAACCTCAGTAAGTGTGCAAATATATACAGTGGTACCTCGAGTTACGATATTTTTTCGTTCGAGAATGCTGTTCAAGTGCCATTACCAAACGAATTTATCCCCATAAGGAATAATGTAAAATAGACTAGTCCTTTTACACCCCCAAAAATATACTTACAAAAGCATTTAAAAAAATAAACTTACATAAAAGGGCGATTTTGGGGACCATCGTAACTCGAGGTACCACTGTATACAGTGGACCCCCGAGTATCGGCCGTAATCCGTTCCAGGAGCTAGGCCTCAACTCGAACTGGCCGAAAGTCGAACTAATATTTCCCATAAGAAATAATGTAAATATAATTACAGTAGAGCCCCGCTTTTCAGCGTTTTGCCTTTCGGCGTTCCGTTCATACAGCGAGTTCAAATTATGACCAAAACTTTTGTATACGGCGAGCGGTCTTTCAGATACGGCACGCACCCCACCCGGTTTGTTTACATTTTCCGTGAGCACATATCTCTATTATGTAATCATCACTCTTGGGCACATTAAATGTCCAATTTTACGTCAATATAGACATTTTCATTAATCCATCTATGATATTTTCTTCGAAATTATATAAGAAACACGTTACATAGCATATAAACATGCTGTTTATATGCTATGTAGGTGTGGTTGCGAGCGAAGGGAAAACATTATGTAATATTAATAATAATCACTATTGGGCACATTAAATGTCTTATTTTACTTTAATATAGACATTTTCATTAATCCATCTATGATATTTTCTTCAAAATTATGTAAGAAACACGTTACAAAGCATATAAACATGCTGTTTATATTCTATGGTGTTGCCAGGAGGCGGAGGGAAAACATTAAGAATATTAATAATAATCACTCTTGGGCACATTAAATGTCTTATTTTATGTTAATATAGACATTTTCATTAATTCATCTATGATATTTTCTTCAAAATTATTTAAAAAACACGTTACATAGCATATAAACATGATACATACACCCACAGAATAAAAATTGACAAATATAATATGTATTTGTTTACCAAGCAACTTTGTAGGAGTCAGAAGAATTACGTTTTCTCTAGTCAAACACTGAGGGATAACTGTACAAAAATATTCCTTTCATAAGCCTTCACTCTATATATACTAGTTATTCACGACCCTTGTGGGTTTAGCGTTTCTTTTTTATTATTATGATAATAAATAGTAATACTATCATTAACTCTAAAAATAGTGTGTTGCATGAGAATGGGAGTGTTGCTGTTTGTTTATTTTGTACTAACTTATACACAATGTAAGAGTATTTGTAGTGTGAGGTAATTATTATTATAATAAAAACAATTATTTTGAGGTAAAAGTTTCACAAACTCTTACAAACGTATGTGAATGAACTAAAAGTGGACACATATTAATCGCATTCATTTCGCCTGACCGAGTGATCGCCCACTACCTGTTCAGTTTGTTTTTTTACCTTGTCTGAACTCTGTATCTCGTTCTCTCTCTCTCTCTCATTTACTCTTTCGTTAACTAGTTGGCTCTCATTGACTATGGTGTCTAAGCTTAGTTGTGATAAAAAGAGGAGTCGTAAGCCTCTTACTTTAAGTGCCAAGTTAGAAATGATTAAATTCAGTGCACTGACTTTTTTGGGTTATCCTAGGTTGTCTATGCATATTCTGCTATGTATGATAATCTATGTAACTGTATTTGTGTAAACCTGAATAAACTTGCTAACAAGGTATATGTTGATCGCTGAGATAGCCATCAAATACAGTTACATATAGCAGCATATGTGTAGAGAACAACCCAGGATAACCCAAGAGTGTACTCACCTAATTGTACTCATTAATTGTGGTTGCAGGGGTCGAGACTTAGCTCCTGGCCCTGCCTCTTCACTGACCGCTACTAGGTCCTCTCTCTCCCTGCTCCATTATCTTTATCATACCTCGTCTTAAAGCTATGTATGGTTCCTGCCTCCACTACATCACTTGCTAGACTATTCCACTTCCTGACTACTCTATGGCTGAAGAAATACAGTGGTACCCCGACTTACGATGGTCCCCAAACTCACCCTTTTATGTAAGTTTATTTTTTTAAATGCTTTTGTAAGTGTAATTTTGGGGGTCTAAAAGGACTAGTCTATTTTACATCATTCCTTATGGGAATAAATTCGTTTGGTAATGGCACTTGAACAGCATTCTGGAATGAAAAAATATTGTAAGTCGGGGTACCACTGTACTTCCTAACATTCCTTTGACTCATCTGAGTCTTCAACTAATACTTGCTAGGAGCTAATGCTGCTGGGGATTGCAAGTTAAAACCTATGATAATTTATCACTCAGAGAATCCTAGGGCCCTAAAGAACTATGCAAAAGGTAGCCTCCCTGTTTATTATAAATCCAATTCGAAAGCTTGGATGACTACTGATCTTTTCATAAATTGGTTCACAGACTATTATAAGCCAATGTTAATACTTTAAGGTAAGTAATAAGTGTACTCTGTGTGTATCTTACTTTTTATTGATTTTTTTTAATGCCTAGTGCTATTGTTAACTTAATATAAGTTAGTGTAAGCTTGTTGTCTGGCATTTATATGCATTTAGAAGTGGAAAAAAATGGCGTTCTGCTTTTCGGCGATGTCTGCTTTAAGGCACAAGCCTGGAACCTAACCTGCCGTATAAGTGGGGCCCTACTGTAATCCATTTCCACCCAAAAATATTCACAAAAAAATCATTTTTTTGAAGAATAAATACTATAGTTTTGCATACAGAAAACAATGAGAAATAAATATAAAGCACTAATTTTAATGGATAAATGAACATTTGAATCAGTTTTACCTTTATTGAAGAATCTTGTTGGCATATGAGAGAGGCAGGAGAATTTGTTTGGAGGCAGGACAAGATAGCCCTTCAATACGACACTAATATAAACTCTACGGCTTATTTATCTATCACAATTCATCTAATATGACATAATAAACAATATTATTAACATAGAAACATGATATATACTCTAGAATGAATAAAATATGTCATTATGTATGAGGGAACTGGCAGTAGTGTAATTGTTGTTGGGTTTATAAGGGCCACTGACCATAAGCCGTATATATACTGCTGGAGGTGGAGGCAGCAGACCACCATCACTAATTCATACTGAAACAATGTACGTAATTTATAAATAATATTTACACTTTATATATAAGAAATATTTACACTTGCCTTGCAAGAGATGGTGGCAGAGGGTGGCTTGGTCTCAGTGCCCCTATATTACTACCTCAAACAACAATGGAGTTAAGTTTCGTATTTTCATTTTTCTATCGCTTAATCGCTTAACTTACTTGCTACACTGTTAATGCTGCACTTTACTGCTGGCTGGTGCTATAGCCTTTATCGACTCATACTGCTTTAGTATCGTACATATCGTAGAATCAGTGACTCACTGAAGAAGACACATTCTCCCCTCTCTCTTCCTCCTCCACTTTGGCACTTTGCTACAATTTCTTTCTTCAATTCTATCGTGTTTGTCACTTTCTTTACCAAAGAGCTGCCAATATGAAGTTTCTTTGGGCCCATGGTGGCTTATTTCACAGTCACAATCAATAAACACGATCACTATCACACACGATCACTATCACACACGACCACTATCACACACGACCACTATCACACACGACCACTATCACACACGACCACTATCATACACAATCACACACAATCAATATCACACACAATCACTATCACACACGATCACTATCACACACGATCACTATCATCAACTCTATTTAACAAATTTTAAAAACAGCCATAAGCAGGGTAACATTTTGTGAAGGGATTCAGGAAAACCAGTTGATTTAGTTGGACTTGAGTCCTGGAAATGGAAAGTACAATGCCTGCACTTTAAAGGAGGGGTCTGGGATAGTGACAGCTGGGAGGGACTTATTTTCAGCTGTCGTATCTGAGAGCCTCTGCAAAGACAGTGATTATGTATGAGTGAGGTGAAAGTGTTGAATGATGATGAAAGTATTTTCTTTTTGGGTCACCCTGCCTTGGTGGGAGACGGCCGACTTGTTGAGAAAAAAAAATGTAAAGTGAGTTTCTGAAGACTTCCAGAAATAAGATGTTTTGGGAAAAAGCAGCCAAAATAAATCTTAAAAGTAAGCAACAAGAAAATCCCTGCCAGGAATACTTAAAATAAATACTGTATACTGTACATTTGCAGACATGTTAACTGACCATCTTCTGAAGACTGTGTGAGGAACTTTTCTCCAGTAAAGTAACCTTTCTGAAGATCCAGGGAGGTGCTCCACACTGGCTCAACTTTCTCCTCTAAAGTAACATCTGCAGCACTTAACCTCAACAACATCACTGATGAAGTCAAGGCTTCCACAAGCATGAAAACCTAATACACACAAAAAAAAAATCCTTTAGAAATACCATTAATAGAAATACAGTAATTGATTAGTTACAAGCCATCACAACATGATTCATTACAACCTCTAACTCACAGTTCAAGATAGATTTAATACAAAAAATTTAATCCTACTGCAATAACAGAAAAAGGACTATGCTCAATATATCCCATCTTTAGAGTTCTGTTTATCATGTAATAAATTAAGACAATGATGGTCCGAGGTCCCAATGGCCTCTTGGAAAAATTGTGACCATATATCCTGATGCAAATGGAATCATCAGGACAGTTGATGTTTTGAGCAAAGGTGTAGTGAATAAGTGGACAATAGATAAATTAGTGCCGTTAGAATTACACAGTGTGGAAAACAAAAATAAAATTAGTGATTCTCCAGAAACCACACAGACTAAAGCTGTTCAGAAAAGATAAGCAACAGTGATGGCGAGTGAGAAAATCAAATTAATGTTAAGTGATGAATAGTTCACCTTCAGTGAACCTCCGCTGCCCCCCAGTGTGGAGAAAATTCTCCAAGAGAGGGGGGATATCAGCCCTTTCAGTCCCCTTCTGCCCTTTCAAGGGCCCAGTCCTTAGAAAGGGACAGATGGCGTCTGGCTTCCTGGTCAACAGTTTAATTAGTAACAGATGTTTGTATCCTAAACGACACTGAGGCACGTATACCAAGCCTCTTGAGGTTATTGGTAGTGTATACGATTGACAGACAATTGAGGAAAATGACACTCTTTGCTGCAGCAGTAAAGTTAAAGAAAACTACTGTTTCACTTTCTACACTTGAAAAAAACAATCATGTGCTCTCATTATACCTGGAGTGTACCTGGAGAGAGTTCCAGGGGTCAACGCCCCTGTGGCCCGGTCTTCGAAATATTTAAAGAACACAAGCATTTGAACTGCAAATTGTTGCAGTGTTTAGGAAGTAGGGAAATTGAGCTTAGGTCAGCGATACCGTGCAAACTGAGGCCAGGAGTGCAGGAGGGCATTAGAGTGACTTAAGAAATGAAAGAGAGGAACTGTTACAACGAGTGTTTTGACCTAACAAAGGGACATTTATCGTGCGCTTCTGACCTCTTATCAATCTCCACTAATGCCGGGAAATCGGATAAGAACTCTGTTCCAGCGTGTTTTAGTGATAATTAATCATAAATAGCGGTACATTACAGAGAAGTGTGCGCAGCTTCTTATTACTGCTAAAAAACAACATAGAGAGACAATCGCGAGTGTAACACCATCGGATTAGGACGGTGACTCATCAGCGACGTGCTACAATCAGGACAGCATTTCCCACCGTATGGTGGAACCATTGCTCACGTTACAACGAGCAAGGCAAGTTTTGATGTTTCTTGTCATGCAGGAGACTGCGCAGTTCTTGTGTAGCAGGGGTATCAGAATTTATCTACTGACGGCGGTTATGCGTGGACTTTAGTCCAAACCCGTGAGTATCAGTTCAGTTCCACACTGACTGACTATATGGGAATACGCTTCTCAGGGGCAATTAATTTTAATACTAATACCATTTAATTTGACAGCCCAAGGGGCTTGAAAGGATGTCTCCTTTATAACAACGTCGGGGATGGCTGCGAAGTCGTGGATTCATCAATAAGCTAAGTTGCTTAAATACAGTTCATTTTTATTCTTAGGAATTCCAAATCTCTAACAAAATGTTTTCAGGAATATTACATTCTGAAACAATTGTAATATTATAACTATTCCTTGTACATAGCCTCAGAAGATCAAGATAGTAAAAAAAACAGAATAAGAAAGTTATTGTACAGCCTCTCCTCACTTAACGACGGAGCTCAGTTCCTAAGACCATGTCGGTAAACGAATTCGTCGCTAAATGAGGAGCATACTACAGTGGACCCCCGAGTATCAGCCATAATCCGTTCCAGGAGCTAGGCCTCAACTCGAACTGGTCGAAAGTCAAACTAATATTTCCCAATGTAAATACAATTAATCCGTTTCCACCCAAAAATATTCACCAAAAATTCATTTTTTTACAGAACAAATACTATAGCTTTACATACAGAAAACAATGAAAAATAAATATAAAGCACTAATTTTAATGGATAAATGAAAATTTGAATCAGTTTTACCTTTATTGAAGACTCTTGTTGGCATATGAGAGAAACAGGAGAGTTTGTTTGGAGGCAGGACAAGATAGCCCTTCAATACGACACTAATATCAACTCTACGGCTTATTTATCTATCACAATTCATCTAATATGACATAATAAACAATATTAATAGCATAGAAACATGATATATACTCTAGAATGAATAAAATATGTCATTATGTATGAGGGAATTGGCAGTAGTGTTAGTGTTGTTGGATTTATAAGGGCCACTGACCATAAGCTGTACATATACTGCTGGAGGTGGAGGCAGCAGGCCACCACCACTAATTCATACTAAAACAATGCACGCAATTCATAAATAAGAAATATTTACACTTTAATTTATAAATAAAAAATATTTACACTTTAATTTATAAATAAGAAATATTTACACTTTAATTTATAAATAAGAAATATTTACACTAACTAATAAATAAGAAATATTTACACTTTAATTTATAAATAAGAAATATTTACTTTAATTTATAAATAAGAAATATTTACCCTTTAATTTATAAATAATAAATAATTACACTTTAATTTATAAATAAGAAATATTTACCCTTTAATTTATAAATAAGAAATAATTACACTTTAATTTATAAATAAGAAATAATTACACTTTAATTTATAAATAAGAAATATTTACACTATAATTTATAAATAAGAAATATTTACACTTTAATTTATAAATAAGAAATAATTAAACTTTAACTAATAAATAAAAAATACTTACACTTTAATTTATAAATAAGAAATATTTACACTTTAATTTATAAATAAGAAATATTTACACTTTAACTAATAAATAAGAAATATTTACACTTTAATTTATAAATAAGAAATATTTACACTTTAATTTATAAGTAAGAAAGATTTACACTTGCCTTGCAAGAGACGGTGGCAGAGGGTGGTTTGGTCTCAGTGCCCTATATTACTACCTCAAACAACAATGGAGTTAAGTTTTGTGTCGTCATTTTTCTATCGCTTAATCGCTTAACTTACTTAATGCTACACTTTATCGCTGGCTGATGCTATAGCCTTTATCAACTCATGCTGCTTTAGTATCGTACATATCGTAGAATCAGTGAATCACTGAAGAAGACACATTCTTCCCTCTCTCTTCCTCCTCCACTTTGGTACTTTGCTACAATTTCTTTCTTCAACTCTATCGTGTTTGTCACTTTCTTTACCAAAGAGCTGCCAATATGAAGTTTCTTTGGGCCCATGGTGGCTTATTTCATAGTCACAATCAATAAACAAGCACTAAACACAATGAATTTATTGTGAAATGTAATGTTCACTCAATGGTAAACAAAGCTAGACTGGCTCACGACGCCTGCGCGGAGAGGCGTGCAAGGCGTGCAGGTCTGGTACGCGGGCCGATAGTCGGGGAAACGGCTGAGTCGGGCAAAAATTGGACCGAAAAAAGCGATCGAAACTCGAGTCGGCCGATACTCAGAGGTCCCCTGTATTATATTTTAACCCTTTCAGGGTCGCAAGGGCCTCTCCCAAACTCGTTCTCAGGGTCGCAAATTTTTCGGAAAAAATATAAATTATTTTTTTTCTTATGAAATGATAATCTTTTTCCGATCATAACACCACCAAAATTATGAAATTTGATCGAAAACTAACGGAATTATGCTTTCGCGAAGTTAGCGGTATCCATGACATTTACGCATCGGCGATTTCGCCCACTTTGAGCCCTATTTTCGGCAAATTCCAATGTTTCAGTCTACTAAAATTATAGCTATTTCGCTAGAACTCCATTTCTTTTATCGATTGAGTACAAGAAACCGCCTATTTACCAATTTCAACTACCCAAAATAGTGGTCAGAAAATGGCAATTTGGCCAATTTTACACAAATTTCAAACAATGCAAATTTCAAAATAGGGTCCAGAATAAACAAGGCAGACAGACATTCCTGGCACTAAAATAACATCTTCTCTGTTCATTAGTCACGTCTCCAGGCCCCTCTTACATTACTTTTGCTTTCCATTTTGAATTTTTATTCTCACAAAAAATAGAAGATTTACTGTTATTTATACAACTGCATCATTGTAAAAATGGTATAAATAATATCAGCGCACTTGTGCAAGAATATTAGACTCTCCAGTTGATGTGTATTGAAGCATGGTGTGATTTGTTTAATCTTGAACATTGGCCAAAATCGAACATTTTCACTACTTTGCGCTCAGTTTCAAGGTACAGTGGACACCCGAGTTTCGTAAAAACTTCACTCCTGAAGTCTTCTCAAGCGCCATTACCAAACGAATTTACTCCCTTAAGGAAAAATGTCACGTAGGTTAGTCTATTTCAGACCCCCAAAAATACACTTCCACAAGCACTTACAATATTATACTTACATAAATGTACGATTTCCGGGGTTTACGAAACTCGGGGGTCCACTGTACTTGTCATCGTGAAACCAGTCAAAATTATCTCTATTTCTGTAATATATCATCCATTCTATCAAATGAGACCAAGAAAACGAGAATACAAGCATAAATACCATGCGAAAATAGACTGCAAAGTCGGGTTTAAACCAAAAACAGTGTCAGTTTTTTTTCCTCATTATGCACTGTGTGGTGCAGGATTTTTTTTATACTGCGCACACTGACCGCACAGACCCATTCTCTCACATCTAGGCCTAACAGCCTGTTTCTGCTTGATTTGAGGGCGCTAGAATTTAGGCATACTAGTACGACAAAAACCCTGGTGCGTAAGCCGTACAAGTACGGCCGAAACCCTGAAAGGGTTAATGTCACCATTGCACCATTTATAACATTTTTAGTATATATTTTTAAATGTTTATACAACAGTGTACTGTACAGTGGTACCCCGGTTTACGATGGTCCCCAAACTCACCCTTTTATGTAAGTTTATTTTTTTAAATGCTTTTGTAAGTGTAATTTTGGGGGTCTAAAAGGACTAGTCTATTTTACAACATTTCTTAAGGAGATAAATTCGTTTGGTAATGGCACTTGAACAGCATTCTGGAATGAAAAAATATCGTAAACCGGGGTACCACTGTATATTGTAATAAACAGAATAGAGGAAATCAGCTCTAATATACAATATTTTAGGTATGTATACTGGTCAGAGAGCCCATCATAAGTCCGAGTCATCTGTAAACGAGTACATCATTAAGTGAGGAGAGGCTGTATATATACCACATATATACAGATTATTGCAAGTGAAGCAATCTTTGAAATACAGTGGAACCCCGAGTTTCGGCCACCCCGAGTTTCGGCCACTTTTTTCATCAGAATTTTGTCCCGACTTTCGGCCGTTGCCCTGAGTTTCGGCCAGTGTACTAGACCTGTCCGCTTGCGCGCCCTGCTGCACAGGCGTTGTGAGCCAGTCTAGCGTTGTTTACCCTTGAGTAAAAATTACCCTGCGCGCTCATCCAAACATTTCACAATAAATTCATTTTGTTTAGTGCTTGTTTATTGAGTGCCACTGTGAAATAAGACAGGATGTACGGAAAAAACAAATCTACTAACACTTTTATCCTGGCAAAGAGAAAAGAACTCAAGGAAGCTGATGTTGTGAAAGGTGTTGACATGTTAGCCAAAAATCGATCAAAAACAGTGGAAGAGGTTGAGAAGTTGTTGATAACGTGGATAAACAATAAACAGATAGTAGGTGATAGTATTTCCAAAGCCATCATATGTGAAAAGGCAAGGCAGTTGCACACAGATCTTGTCAAGAAAATGCCTGGAACCAGTGCTGATGTTTGAGAGTTTAAGGCCAGCAGAGGCTGGTTTGACAGATTTAAGAAGTGTAGTGGCATACACAGTGTGATAAGGCATGGTGAGGCTGAAAAATTCGTGAATGAATTTAACCCTTAAACGGTCCAAACGTATACGTTAGTACTGCTAATACTGCAGTATTAGAATGTGGGGCAGAAGTTTGTGGTTATAGGAGGGTGGGTGCAGGAGGAAAGAGGAGTGAGTGGTGGAATGAAGAAGTAAAGGGTGTGATAAAAGAGAAAAAGGTAGCTTATGAGAGGTTTTTACAAAACAGAAGTGTTAATAGAAGAGCAGAGTATATGGAGAGTAAAAGAAAGGTGAAGAGAGTGGTGAGAGAGTGCAAAAGAAGAGCGGATGAAAGAATGGGAGAGGCTCTGTCAAGAAATTTTGCTGAAAACAAGAAAAAATTTTGGAGTGAGATAAACAAGGTAAGAAAGCCTAGGGAACGAATGGATTTGTCAGTTAAAAACAGAGTAGGGGAGTTAGTAGATGGGGAGCTGGAGGTATTGGGTAGATGGCGGGAATATTTTGAGGAACTTTTAAATGTCGATGAAAAAAGGGAGGCGGTAATTTCATGTACTGGCCAGGGAGGTACAACATCGTTCAGGAGTGAAGAAGAGCAGGATGTGAGTGTGGGGGAGGTGCGTGAGGCATTACGTAGAATGAAACAGGGTAAGGCAGCGGGAATTGACGGAATCATGACAGAAATGTTAAAAGCAGGGGGAGATATAGTGCTGGAGTGGTTGGTATTTTTGTTTAAGAAATGTATGAAAGAGGGGAAGGTACCTAGGGATTGGCAGAGAGCATGTATAGTTCCTTTATATAAAGGGAAGGGGATAAAAGAGAGTGTAAAAAGTATAGGGGAATAAGTTTACTGAGTATACCAGGTAAAGTGTATGGCAGGGTTATTATTGAAAGAATTAGAGGTAAGACAGAGAGTAGAATTGCAGATGAGCAAGGAGGCTTTAGAGTGGGTAGGGGATGTGTAGATCAAGTGTTTACAGTGAAGCATAAATGTGAACAGTATTTAGATAAAGGTAGAGAAGTTTTTATTGCATTTATGGATTTAGAAAAGGCATATGATAGAGTGGATAGGGGAGCAATGTGGCAAATGTTGCAAGTGTATGGAATAGGTAGTAAGTTACTGAAGGCTGTAAAGAGTTTTTATGAGGATAGTGAGGCTCAGGTTAGGGTGTGTAGGAGAGAGGGAGATTACTTCCAGGTAAAAGTAGGTCTTAGACAGGGATGTGTAATGTCACCATGGTTGTTTAATATATTTATAGATGGGGTTGTAAAAGAAGTAAATGCTAGGGTGTTGGGAAGAGGGGTGGGATTAAATTATGGAGAATTAAATGCAAAATGGGAGTTGACACAGTTACTTTTTGCTGATGATACTGTGCTTATGGGAGATTCTAAAGAAAAGTTGCAAAGGTTAGTGGACGAGTTTGTGTGTGTAAAGGTAGAAAGTTAAAAGTGAACATAGATAAGAGTAAGGTGATGAGGGTATCAAACGATTTAAATAAAGAAAAATTGGATATCACATTGGAGAGAGGGATTATGGAAGAAGTAAATGTTTTCAGATATTTGGGAGTTGATGTGTCAGCGGATGGGTTTATGAAGGATGAGGTTAACCATAGAATTGATGAAGGAAAAAAGGTGAGTGGTGCATTGAGGTATATGTGGA
Organism: Cherax destructor; assembly: GCA_009830355.1. Taxonomy (NCBI): domain Eukaryota; kingdom Metazoa; phylum Arthropoda; class Malacostraca; order Decapoda; family Parastacidae; genus Cherax; species Cherax destructor. Next base: position 28,660 of record WNWK01010979.1, read on the forward strand.
GACAAAAAAGTTATCCATGGAGGCAAAGAAGGGAATGTACGAAAGTATAGTGGTACCAACACTCTTATATGGGTGTGAAGCATGGGTTGCAAATGCTGCAGCGAGGAGGAGGCTGGAGGCAGTGGAGATGTCCTGTCTAAGGGCAATGTGTGGTGTAAATATTATGCAGAAAATTCGGAATGTGGAAATTAGGAGACGGTGTGGAGTTACTAAAAGTATTTGTCAGAGGGCTGAAGAGGGGTTGTTGAAGTGATTTGGTCATTTAGAGAGAATGGATCAAAGTAGAATGACTTGGAGAGCGTATAAATCTGTAGGGGAAGGAAGGTGGGGTAGGGGTCGTCCTAGAAAAGGTTGGAGGGAAGGGGTAAAGGAGGTATTGTGGGCGAGGGACTTGGACTTCCAGCAAGCATGTGTGAGCGTGTTAGATAGGAGTGAATGGAGACGAATGGTTTTTGGGACATGACGATCTGTTGGAGTTTGAGCAGGGTAATAATGTGTGAAGGGATTCAGGGAAACCAGTTAATTGATTTAGTTGGACTTGAGTCCTGGAAATGGGAGGTACAATGCCTGCACTTTAAAGGAGGGGTCTGGGATAGTGACAGCTGGGAGGGACAATTCTCAGCTGTCGTATCTGAGCTCCTCTGCAAAGACAGTGATATGTATGAGTGTGGTGAAAGTGTTGAATGATGATGAAAGTATTTTCTTTTTGGGGATTTTCTTTCTTTTTGGGTCACCCTACCTCGGTGGGAGACGGCCGACTTGTTGAAAGAAATGATAAGAGAATCTTTTCCCGATGGTAATGACACCAAAAGTACGAAATTTGATGGGAAACTTACAGTTACGCTCTAGCGAAGTTTGCGATTTCGGCTATATTTACGCATCGGCGATTTCCCCCAATTTGATCCCTATTTTAGGCCAATTCCATTGTTCAGGTCGACCAAACTCATAGCTATTTCTTTAGAACGCCAATTGTTCTATCAATTGAGTACAAGAAACCGCCCATTTACCGATTTCAACTACCCTTATAATAAAGTGGTCAAAAATTGGTCAATTTCACGGAAAAATTAAAAACGATGACAATTTCAAAATAGGGTCCAGAATGAACAATGTAGACATTCCTGCCACTAAAATAACATTTTCTCTGTTCATCAGTCACATCTCCAGACCCCTCTTATATTACTCTTGCTTTCTATTTTGAATTTTTATTCACACAAAAAATAGATTTACTGTTATACAGACTACTGCATTATTGTAATAATTGTATAAATAATGTCAACCCATTCATGACTGCATATTAGAATGCCTAGTTGGATACCCGCAATGCACAGCATACAGTGGACCCCCGAGTTTCGTAAACTACGGAAATCGTACATTTATATATGTATAATATTGTAAGTGCTTGTGGAAAAGTATTTTTGGGGGTCTGAAATAGACTAACCTACGTGACATTTTTCCTTAAGGGAGAAAATTCGTTCGGTAATGGCACTTGAGCAGACTTCAGGAGTGAAGTTTTTACGAAACTCGGGGGTCCACTGTATTAGGGGCTTTTGGCATGTACATCTCATTAATAACTAAGTCATAACTATGTAATTACTATGTACATTGGTACCTCGAGTTACGATGGTCCACAAAATCGCCCTTTTATGTAAGTTTATTTTTTTAAATGCTTTTGTAAGTATATTTTTGGCGGTGTAAAAGGACTAGTCTATTTTACATTATTCCTTATGAGGATAAATTCGTTTGGTAATGGCACTTGAACAGCATTCTCGAACGAAAAAATATTGTAACTCGAGGTACCACTGTATTACTATATCTACCATATATAATTGTACAATGTCTAAATAAAGTATTATTATTATTATTATACTTATTGGACAATGATGTCATTTGTTTACTCTTGAACATCGGCAAGAATTGAACGTTTCCGCTACTTGGAGCTCAATTTCAAGGTCCTTTTCATAGTGAAACCAAGCAAAATCATCTCTATTTCTGTAATATGTCTTCCATTCTATCAAATGAGACCAAGAAAACAAGAATACAACCATAAATAATATACGAAAATACACCTCAAAGTCGGCGTTTTAATCCAAAAACACGGTCAGTTTTTTTTCTTATGCACTGCGTGCTTCAGGGTTTTTTATACTGCGCACACTGACCACACAGACCCATTCTCTCACATGTGGGCCTACCAGCTTTCTGCCGCTTGATTTGAAGCCGCTAGAATTTTGGAGTACAGTCATCCCTTGGTTTTCGATTGTCTCAGTTTTCACAGATTTTGGTTTTCGATCACTTTTTTTGTGGAAAAATTGTCTCAGTTTTCGCCAATGGTAAGGAACCTGTACACCAATGCCACACACTTACAAAGGCCGTAGGCCCGCCACACACGCACATTGTCACGCAGTCTAGCAATGTTTATGCTTGAGTGAACATCACCCCAGGAGATCGTACAAAACATTTATTAACAATTCATTGTTTTTGGCCCTTGATTATTGTGACTACTAAATAAGCTACCATGGGCCCAAAGAAAGCTCCTAGTGCCAGTCCTTTGATAAAGAAAGTGAGAAACACTATGGAGTTTAAGAGTGTAGCAGGCATGCATGGAGTGTAGCAGGTAGTGTAGCAGGTATGCAGGGAGTGTAGCAGGTATGCAGGGAGTGTAGCAGGTATGCAGGGAGTGTAGCAGGTATGCAGGGAGTGTAGCAGGTATGCAGGGAGTGTAGCAGGTAAGCAGAGTGTAGCAGGTATGCAGGGAGTGTAACAGGTATGCAGGGAGTGTAACAGGTATGCAGGGAGTGTAGCAGGTATGCAGATAGCAGTGTAGCAGGGTATGCAGAGTGTAGCAGGTATGCAGGGAGTGTACAGTACAAAACAGGTATGCAAAGAGTGTAGCAGGTATGCAAAGAGTGTAGCAGGTATGCAAAGAGTGTAGCAGGTATGCAAAGAGTGTAGCAGGTATGCAAAGAGTGTAGCAGGTATGCAAAGAGTGTAGCAGGTATGCAAATAGCGAGTGTAGCAGGTATGCAGAGTGTAGCAGGTATGCAGGAGTGTAGCAGGTATGCAGGAGTGTAGCAGGTATGCAATATGCAGTGTAGCAGGTATGCAGAGGTAGCAGGTATGCAAAGAGTGTAGCAGGTATGCAGAGTGTAGCAGGTATGCAGGAGTGTAGCAGGTATGCAGGGAGTGTAGCAGGTATGCAGGGAGTGTAGTACAGGTATGCAGGGAGTGTAGCAGGTATGAAGGAGAGTGTAGCAGGTATGCAGGGAGTGTAAGATCAGTGTATGCAAAGGAGTGTAAGAAGTGTATGCAAGGAGATAGTAGCAGGTATGCAAAGAGTGTAGCAGGTATGCAAAGAGTGTAGCAGGTATGCAAAGAGTGTAGCAGGTATGCAAAGAGTGTAGCAGGTATGCAAAGAGTGTATGCAAGAGTGTATGCAAAGAGTGTAGCAGGTATGCCAATGAGTGTAGCAGGTATGCAGGAGTGTAGCAGGTATGCAGGAGTGTAGGTATGCAAAGTGTAGCAGGTATGCAGAGTGTAGCAGGTATGCAGGAGTGAGATGTATGCAGAGTGTAGTGTATGCAGAGTGTAGCAGGTATGCAAGGAGAGTATGCAGAGTGTAGCAGGTATGCAGAGTGTACAGGTATGTAAGAGGTACAGGTATGCAAAGAGTGTAGCAGGTATGCAAGAGTGTAGGTATCAAGAGTAGCAGGTATGCAAGGAGTGTAGCAGGTATGCAGGAGTGTAGCAGTATGCAGGGAGTGTAGCAGGTATCAGAGTGTAGCAGGTATGCAGGGAGTGTAGCAGTATGCAGGAGTGTAGCAGGTATGCAGGAGTGTAGCAGGTATGCAGGGAGTGTAGCAGGTATGCAGGAGTGTAGCAGGTATGCAGGGAGTGTAGCAGGTATGCAGGGAGTGTAGCAGGTATGCAGGGGAGCAGGATGCAGGAGTGTGAGTATGCAGGAGTGAGCAGGTATGCAGGGTGTAGCAGGTATGCAGGGAGTGTAGCAGGCAGGGAGTGTAGCAGGCAGGGAGGGAGTGTAGCAGGCAGGGAGGGAGTGTAGCAGGCAGGGAGGACAGGAGGGATGAGCAGGCAGGGAGTGTAGCAGGCAGGGAGTGTAGCAGGCAGGGTGGCAGGGAGTGTAGCAGGCAGGGAGTGTAGCAGGCAGGAGTGTAGCAGGCAGGGAGGGAGTGTAGCAGGCAGGAAGGAGTGAGCAGGCAGGGAGGATTAGCAGGCAGGAGAGTGAGCAGGCAGGAGGAGTAGCAGGCAGGGAGGGAGTGTAGCAGCAGGAGGGAGGAGCAGGCAGGGAGTAGCAGGCAGGAGGGAGTGTAGCAGGCAGGGAGTGTGCAGGCAGGGAGGAGTGTAGCAGGCAGGGAGGAGTGTAGCAGGCAGGGAGGTAGCAGGCAGGGAGGGTAGCAGGCAGGGAGGGAGTGTAGCAGGCAGGGAGGGAGTGTAGCAGGCAGGGAGGGAGTGTAGCAGGCAGGGAGGGAGTGTAGCAGGCAGGGAGGGAGTGTAGCAGGCAGGGAGGGAGTGTAGCAGGCAGGAGGGAGGTAGCAGGAGGAGGGAGTGTAGCAGGCAGGGAGGGAGTGTAGCAACCATGCAGGGAAGTGACCCCGGATAAGGACTTGGTACGTAAATTCCTTATGGAAGAGGATTCCCCTTCCAAAAAATAGGGTCTCTTCCCTCTCCCCTCCTCCATCCAGCAACATCAGTCTTCAATAAAGGTAAGTGCCACATAGAGTTCATTCATTTGTGCATGTAAATATATCTTTAAGGCCCCCCCCCCAAAAAAAAAAAATTGTTTTCGCCGATTTTGGTTTTAGCTGATCCATCTGGAACGGATTAAACTCAAAAACCAAGGGATGACTGTACGTATATACAGTGGACCCCCAGATTTCGTACTGCTCCCAACTTGAACAATTATGTAAGTGTATTTTTGGGGGTCCGTTAATTGAGCTATGTGTAGAAAGAGGCTTGGTAATAAGTAATACAGTGGTACCTCGAGTTACGATATTTTTTCGTTCGAGAATGCTGTTCAAGTGCCATTACCAAACGAATTTATCCCCATAAGGAATAATGTAAAATAGACTAGTCCTTTTACACCCCCAAAAATATACTTACAAAAGCATTTAAAAAAATAAACTTACATAAAAGGGCGATTTTGGGGACCATCGTAACTCGAGGTACCACTGTACATATTTTATGAAAAAGAGGATAAATAAGTATACAAGGTATGATATAGCACGTAATGAAAATAGTTTGTTAGATTATGTATTGGTGGATAAGAAAGACACGTGCAATAGGCACTTGTCTTGTTTCTTGACGGATAATAATCCACCAAACACCAATCATTCCTTTGGTACTACTGTGTTGTGATTCATAATTTTATGAGGTGAAAAACCCATGTTTACATCTGATATTGTCACGCCTTCAAAGACTACAACAATGTAGATGGATAATGAGAACCTTCAAAACTAGGGATGCCAAGTCCATTATTTTCTTCAAATAGCTTCTCTCTAGGCTGGAATACTACTGTACACTTGATGGGTAGGCTTCAGGATGTACATGTTTATAGAGGGGCAACAGATATATCGGATCATTATTTAGTTGTAGCTACAGTTAGAGTAAAAGGTAGATGGCAACAGCAAGTAAGAGAGAGGTAAAAGTGTATAAACTAAGGGAGGAGGAAGTTTGGGTGAGATATAAGCAACTATTGGCAGAAAGGTGGGCTAGTGCAAGTATGAGTAGTGGGGGGTTGAAAAGAGTTGGGATAGTTTTAAAAATGCAGTATTAGAATGTGGGGCAGAAGTTTGTGGCTATAGGAGGGTGGGTGCAGGAGGAAAGAGGAGTGAGTGGTGGAATGAAGACGTAAAGGGTGTGATAAGAGAGAAAAAGGTAGCTTATGAGAGGTTTTTACAAAAAAAAAGTGTTAATACAAGAGCAGAGTATATGGAGAGTAAAAGAAAGGTGAAGAGAGTGGTGAGAGAGTGCAAAAGGAGAGCAGATGAAAGTGGGAGAGGCTCTGTCAAGAAATTTTGCTGAAAACAAGAAAAAAATTATGGAGTGAGATAAACAAGTTAAGAAAGCCTAGGGAACGAATGGATTTGTCAGTTAAAAACAGAGTAGGGGAGTTAGTAGAAGGGAAGCTGGAGGTATTGGGCAGATGTTGGGAATATTTTGAGGAACTTTTAAATGTCGATGAAAAAAGGGAGGCGGTAATTTCATGTACTGGCCAGGGAGGTATAACATTGTTTAGGAGTGAAGAAGAGCAGGATGTGAGTGTGGGGGACGTGCGTGAGGCATTACGTAGAATGAAACGGGGTAAAGCAGCTGGAACTGACGGGATCATGACAGAAATGTTAAAAGCAGGGGGATATATAGTGTTGGAGTAGTTGGAATTTTTGTTTAATAAATGTATGAAAGAGGGGAAGGTACCTAGGGATTGGCAGAGAGCATGTATAGTTCCTTTATATAAAGGGAAAGGGGATGAAAGAGATTGTAAGAATTATAGGGGAATAAGTTTACGGGAGCAAGGGGCTAGTAACCCCTTCTCCTGTATATATTACTGACGTTAAAAAGAGAAACTTTTGATTTTCTCTTTGGGCCACCCTGCCTTGGTGGGAAACGGCCGATTTGTTGAAAGTAGTAGTTTACTGAGTATACCAGGTAAAGTGTATGGCAGGGTTACTATTGAAAGAATTAGAAGTAAGACAGAGTAGGATTGCAGATGAGCAAGGAGGCTTTAGAGTGGGTAGGGGATGTGTAGATCAAGTGTTTACATTGAAGCATATATGTGAAAAGTATTTAGATAAAGGTAGGGAACTTATTATTGCATTTATGGATTTAGAAAAGTCATATGACAGAGTGGATAGGGGAGCAATGTGGCAAATGTTGCAAGTGTGTGGAATAGGTAGTAAGTTACTGAATGCTGTAAAGAGTTTTTATGAGGATAGTGAGGCTCAGGTTAGGGTATGTAGGAGAGAGGGAGATTACTTCCCGGTAAAAGTAGGTCTTAGACAGGGATGTGTAATGTCACCATGGTTGCTTAATATATTTATAGATGGGGTTGTAAAAGAAGTAAATGCTATGGTGTTGGGGAGAGGGATGGGATTAAATTATGGGGAATTAAATGCAAATTGTGAGTTGACACAGTTACTTTTTGCCGATGATACTGTGCTTATGGGAGATTCTAAATAAAAGTTGCAAAGGTTAGTGGATGAGTTTGGGAGGGTGTGTAAAGGTAGAAAGTTGAAAGTGAACATAGATAAGAGTAAGGTGATGAGAATATCAAGCGATTTAAATAAAGAAAAATTGGATATCACATTGGAGAGAGGGATTATGGAAGAAGTGAATGTTTTCAGATATTTGGGAGATGACTTGTCAGCAGATGGGTTTTGATCAATTAGAGAGAATGGATCAAAGTAGAATGACATGGAGAGCGTATAAATCTGTAGGGGAAGGAAGCCGGGGTAGGGATCGTCCTCGAAAAGGTTGGAGGGAGGGGTAAAGGAGATTTCGTGGGCGAGGAGCTTGGACTTCCAGCAAGCATGTGTGAGCGTGTTCGGTAGGAGTGAATGGAGACGAATGGTTTTTGGGACCTGACAAGCTGTTGGAGTGTGAGCAGGGTAACATTTTGTGAAGAGATTCAGGGAAACCAGTTAATTGAATTTAGTTGGACTTGAGTCCTGGAAATGGGAAGTACAATGCCTGCACTTTAAAGGAGGGGTCTGTGATAGTGACAGTTGGGAGGGACTTATTCTCAGCTGTCATATCTGAGCGCCTCTGCAAAGACAGTGATTATGTATGAGTAAGGTGAAAGTGTTGAATGATGATGAAAGTATTTTCTTTTTGGGTATTTTCTTTCTTTTTGGGTCACCCTGCCTCGGTGGGAGACGGCCGACTTGTTAAAAAAAAAAATAGGGGGGGGGGTCTGAAACCAATTTATCTAATTTACATTCGTCCTTATGGGAAAAATTTGTTCGGTAACGGCACTCGAACAGCCTTCTGGAAAGAATTACTGACGAAATCCGGGGGTCCACTCTATACATCAAAAACATTGACTCGTAAGACGTATATATACGACCAAAACAGTCAAAGGGTTAAAAGTAACTAAAACAAAACAGATAAACAATTATATCTTGGCATCAATAAATCGTAAAAAGTAAATATCTCTGAATCTTTTTCACCACTGTTGCTGATGAGTGATCATTTTTTACCACTGTTGCTGATGAGTGATCATTTTCACCACTGTTGCTGATGAGTGATCATTTCCACCACTGTTGCTGATGAGTGATCATTTCCACCACTGTTGCTGATGAGTGATCATTTCCACCACTGTTGCTGATGAGTGATCATTTCCACCACTGTTGCTGATGAGTGATCATTTCCACCACTGTTGTTGAGTGATCATTTTCACAAACTTCATCACACCATAAGATTTTGTTCATTTTAGTCTTATTCGATTCAGAAAAATAAACTATGGAACTAAGAATTTTTTTTTTTCAAAATCTTGCCATACATGCACACAACACACAGGAGCCAGGAGCTGTGGCTCAACCCCTGCAACCACAATTAGGCGAGTAGACACACACACACTAATTTTTTCTGGGTCTCAACAGTTAACCCTTTCGGGGTTGGTGCCGTACTAGTACGTTTTACGAGCAGGGGTTGGTGCCGTACTAGTACGCGTAAATTCTAGCGGCTTCAAATTAAGCGGGAAATAGCTGGTAGGCCTAGGGATGAGAGAATGGGTCTGCGCGGTCAGTGTGCTCAGTAGGAAAAAATTGGGCACCCAGTGGTGCATTGTGGGAACACCATTTCAGTACACCTTGTCCACCATGCCTCGCAGCAAGAAACACCTTACTCCTCGGCGAATTGGGACATTATTATTCCCCAGTGACAGTTCTAACAGTGATGGGGGTGTCAGTCAAGGAGACTTTCAAGGTTTTGAGGCGGTTGTGACCGAAACTAGTGACCATAATACCGGTATAAGTGAGGAAAACCCAGACGACCCACTGTGCTGTGGTGCTGTGGCGTCTTGTTCACGTCCAGTTGTACCAGAACGAAGGCAGAAACTCCTATTTACTCATATCCTGGACTCAGATGTGACCAATGGTGATGATAGTGATAGTGACTATGAACTCCAAGCCCTTCAAAATAGTTCCAGTAGCGCGAGTGAAGGGGAATATTCACCAGTGAAGCGTCAGTATATACGACGGTATATGCGCTCTGGTAGTGTGCCATATGCTCTTCCAAGGGTTAGGAGTACATCTCGGAGTACATCCCGTGGGCGTACAACAGGAAGTGATAGTGAAAATGAAGATGATAGTGTTGCAATTGGCATGAGAAATGTGCATGCAACTTATGGTGGTGGTAGTGGAGGTGGTGCCGGGCTCGAGGCACCAGAAGTGGACCATGCTGGCACCGACGCCACTGAGTCAGCTCAGCTACAACAAAGGCAACCCTCACCCACCCACCAACCTCCACAACCCCCACAACCACCTGTAAATATCCAGTACCCACCAGCAGACCGCACCTGGGATTGGCAAGAAGCTGCTAATTTTATTCCCAATCCCCATCAGTTTGATGACAGTCACAGTGGAATACGCCCATCTTGTTCACTTGGGAACAATGCCATTGAACTGGAATGTTTCCAGTTATTCTTTGACGAACCCCTGATGGACAATATGATCAGGGAAAGCAACAGATACTTCGATTACACAATGGCAAACACGATTCTTTCACCAAAATCACGTCTACACCAGTGGAAGGAGACAACTGTGGCAGAGATGTATCTTTTCTTTGCCACAATAATGCTTATGCCACATGTGTATAAGCACCATATCAAATCATACTGGTCAACAGACCGACTGATTGCAACACCAGCTTTCATTGATATTATACCAGTGAATCGATTTGTGCTACTGTTATGCATGTTATATTTTTCAGACACAACCAGACCTGACAGAACCAACAGGTTATATAAGATTAGGAATGTGTTTCTGTATCTGAAAGAGAAATTCAGTATGTATTTTTATCCCTTCAGGAAGCTTGTTATTGATGAGTCTTTGATTCTGTTCAAAGGTAGACTGTCATTCAAGCAGTATATACCAAGCAAAAGGAAACGATTTGGTATAAAGTTGTTTGTGCTTTGTAATTGCTACAGTGGTCTTGTATTGGATATTACTGTGTACACTGGAAGTAATACATTGAAAGATACCAGGAAGTTACTGGGTATCTCTGGTGATGTGGTTAGAACAATGATGGAACCATATCTTGGCAAGGGGCATATATTATTTACTGATAACTGGTACACAAGCCCCACCCTCAGTGATTTTTTGCGAGTGAACATGACAGATGTGTGCGGAACAGTTCGTGCAAATCGTAAGAATATGCCTAGGTTCGATGCAGGCACTCGTAGAGGTGAGGTGCAGGCGTTTGCTGCAAATGATATCATGGCATTTCGGTGGCATGACAAATGAGATGTCACACTGTTGTCATCAGTTCACCCTAATGAAATAGCAGACAGTGGCAGGGTGAATAGAGAGACCGATGAACCCATTCTAAAACCTGCAGCTGTGATGGACTACACTCTCAATATGCATTCAGTGGACAAATGTGACATGCAGATTGGGTTTGCTGATTGTGTTAGAAAGAGTTATAAGTGTTACATAAAACTCTTTTTTTTCACATTCTGGACATTTCCATGCTCAATGGCAAAAGTTCTCGCTTCACACGGTGAGGAGTCCGGGTTCGATTCTCGGCGAAGGGGTGGAAACATCAGACGTGTTTCCTTACATCGGTTGTCTAAGTTCACCCATTAGGAAAATGGGTACCTGGGTGTTAGTCGACTGGTGTGGGTCGCATCCTGGGACAAAACTAGGTCGACCTAATTTGTAAAGTAGGTAGTAGGTTTGTAGACAGCAACCACGCAGGGAGGTACTACCATCCTGCCAGGTGACTGTGAAACAGAAACCTGAAACTGTTTTACATGATGGTAGGATTGCTGGTGTCTTTTTTCTGTCTCATAAACATGCAAGATTTCAGGTACGTCTTGCTACTTCTACTTACACTTAGGTCACACTACGCAAACATGTACACGTTTATGTATACACACTCATCTGAGTTTTCGTTGATTTTATCTTAATAGTTCTTGTTCTTATTGCTTTTCCTTTCATATCCATGGGGAAGTGGAATAAGAATCTTTCCTCCGTAAGCCATGCGTGTTGTAAAAGTCAACTAAAATGCCGGGAACAATGGGCTAGTAACCCCTTTTCCTATATAGCTTACTAAAAAGAAGAAGAAAACTGTCAAAGTGGGATGTTTGAATGTGCGTGGATGTTGTGCGAATGATAAGAAAGAGATGATTGTAGATGTTATGAATGAAAAGAAGCTGGATGTCCTGGCTTTAAGTGAGACAAAGCTGAAGGGGGTAGGAGAGTTTCAGTGGGGAGAAATAAATGGGATTAGGTCAGGGGTTTCAAATAAAGTTAGAGCTAAAGAAGGAGTGAAAATAATGTTGAATAATCAGTTATGGCAGGTAAAGAAGGAATATAAATGTATAAATTCAAGGATTATGTGGAGTAAAATAAAGGTTGGATGTGAAAAGTGGGTTATAGTAAGTGTTTATGCACCTGGAGAAGAGAGAAGTGTAGAGGAGAGAGAGAGATTTTGGGAAATGTTGAGTGAGTGTGTGGGGAGTTTTGAATCAAGTGACAGAGTAATTGTGGTTGGGGATCTTAATGCTAAAGTGGGTAAAAATGTTGTGGAGGGAGTATTAGGTAAATTTGGGGTGCCAGGGGTAAATGTAAATGGGGAACCATTAATTGAGCTATGTGTAGAAAGAGGTTTGGTAATAAGTAATACATATTTTATGAAAAAGAGGATAAATAAATATACAAGGTATGATATAGCACGTAAGGAAAGTAGTTTGTTGGATTATGTTTTGGTGGATAAAAGGTTGATGAGTAGGCTTCAGGATGTACATGTTTATAGAGGGGCAACAGATATATCAGATCATTATTTGGTTGTAGCAACAGTTAGAGTAAAAGGTAGATGGGACAAAAAGAAAATGGCAACAGCAAGTAAGAGAGAGGTAAAAGTGTATAAACTAAGGGAGGAGGAAGTTAGGGTGAGATATAAGCAACTATTGGCAGAAAAGTGGGCTAGTGCAAGTAGGAGTAGTGGGGGGGGGTTGAAGAGAGTTGGGATAGTTTTAAAAATGCAATATTAGAATGTGGGGCAGAAGTTTGTGGCTATAGAAGGGTGGGTGCAGGAGGAAAGAGGAGTTGTGGAATGAAGAAGTAAAGGGTGTGATAAAAGAGAAAAAGGTAGCTTATGAGAGGTTTTTACAAAACAGAAGTGTTAATAGAAGAGCAGAGTATATGGAGAGTAAAAGAAAGGTGAAGAGAGTGGTGAGAGAGTGCAAAAGAAGAGCGGATGAAAGAATGGGAGAGGCTCTGTCAAGAAATTTTGCTGAAAACAAGAAAAAATTTTGGAGTGAGATAAACAAGGTAAGAAAGCCTAGGGAACAAATGGATTAGTCAGTTAAAAACAGAGTAGGGGAGTTAGTAGATGGGGAGCTGGAGGTATTGGGTAGATGGCGGGAATATTTTGAGGAACTTTTAAATGTCGATGAAAAAAGGGAGGCGGTAATTTCATGTACTGGCCAGGGAGGTACAACATCGTTAAGGAGTGAAGAGCAGGATGTGAGTGTGGGGGAGGTGCGTGAGGCATTACGTAGAATGAAACAGGGTAAAGCAGCTGCAATTGACGGAATCATGACAGAAATGTTAAAAGCAGGGGGGGATATAGTGCTGGAGTGGTTGGTATTTTTGTTTAATAAATGTATGAAAGAGGGGAAGGTACCTAGGGATTGGCAGAGAGCATGTATAGTTCCTTTATATAAAGGGAAGGGGGATAAAACAGAGTGTAAAAATTATAGGGGAAGTTGACGTGTCAGCGGATGGGTTTATGAAGGATGAGGTTAACCATAGAATTGATGAAGAAAAAAAGGTGAGTGGTGCGTTGAGGTATCTGTGGAGACAAAAAACGTTATCCATGGGGGCAAAGAAGGGAATGTACGAAAGTATAGTCGTACCAACACTCTTATATGGGTGTGAAGCATGGGTTGCAAATGCTGCAGCGAGGAGGAGGCTGGAGGCAGTGGAGATGTCCTGTCTAAGGGCAATATGTGGTGTAAATATTATGCAGAAAATTCGGAATGTGGAAATTAGGAGAAGGTGTGGAGTTACTAAAAGTATTTGTCAGAGGGCTGAAGAAGGGTTGTTGAGGTGGTTTGGTCATTTAGAGAGAATGGATCAAAGTAGAATGACTTGGAGAGCGTATAAATCTGTAGGGGAAGGAAGGAGGGGTAGGGGTCATCCTAGAAAAGGTTGGAGGGAAGGGGTAAAGGAGGTATTGTGGGCGAGGGGCTTGGACTTCAGCAAGCATGTGTGAGCGTGTTAGATAGGAGTGAATGGAGACGAATGGTTTTTGGGACATGACGATCTGTTGGAGTGTGAGCAGGGTAACATTGTGTGAAGGGATTCAGGGAAACCAGTTAATTGATTTAGTTGGACTTGAGTCCTGGAAATGGGAAGTACAATGCCTGCACTTTAAAGGAGGGGTCTGGGATAGTGACAGCTGGGAGGGACAATTCTCAGCTGTCATATCTGAGCTCCTCTGCAAAGACAGTGATTATATATGTGTGTGGTGATAGTGTTGAATGATGATGAAAGTATTTTCTTTTTGGGGATTTTCTTTCTTTTTGGGTCACCCTGCCTCGGTGGGAGATGGCCGAAGACCACAAACAAACCACCATATGGCGAATTTTGTTTGTCTGTCATCAGGCAAATAATCACCAAGTACCAAGGAACACCACCTGCAATAGAAAACCGCCCACGAAATTACCAACAACTACACTCTCGTCTGAAGCATGGTGAACACTTCCTAACAAAACTGCCTGCTACTGCTTGCAAGAAAAAGGCTCAGAAGAGGTGTTATGTCTGTGGACATACAAAAAGATGCCCACAGCAACGCAAAGACACTCGTTATATGTGTGTAGAATGTGAAACACCACTGTGCATGGAACCATGTTTCAGAGACTTCCACAGGCTGCAGAACTTCTAGAAACATGTCCAGTGACTTTATATATCTATATATATGACTGAACAATAGAAATAAATAATATTTGTTATTGTAAATATTTGTAAAAAAATTGTGTAAACAAAATAGTGATAAACTTTTTGTCAATATTGTGTAAGAATTAGCGAGTGAATATTTGAAAAACAGCACTTATATTGATCTCACAGGCCATAAAAGTTATTTGAAAAAAAAATTAAAATCGATAAGAAAACAACTTCAAAAAAAAAAAAAAAAAATCGATTACCGGCCAACCGGAAGTAACCGATGTTGCTGTCAGCGGTTCAATTTTGGTCAACTTGAAGCCTCCATATCTCCATAAGTATTGATCGCAAAAATGTTTTGTTTAGCCATTTAGATTTAGAAAAAAACTATCATTTCATAAGATAAAATCATTTTTTTTTTCCGAATATTTTTCGACCCTGGGAACAGGTTTCTGAGAAGGCCTGTCGACCCCAAAGGGTTAAAGGGTGAAAAAAAAATTTAAATTGGAAAAAGATCAACCAGGAGGCCTGGTCGTGGACCAAGCCGCGGGGGCAAAGACCCCCAGAATACCCTCCAGGTAGGTAGACACCCTGTAACATTAATATAAACATTAATTAAAACTTTATATCTTACCTGAGTACTTTGTCCAAGGGCTTTATCAATAGTGGCCAGCAAGTGAGGAATTATGGAAGCAGCTTTACAAGCATTAGAGGAGGTCACACAGCTCAACATACAGCGCACATAGGCAGCTCGAACACTTGTTGTAGACGTTTTCAATGTCATCCCTTTCTGTTGGACAATTATCCATTAACTGACAAAAATAATGTAAATAAACAACTCAGAAATTAAGCATTGAACCTACACACACATGTTCTGGTAGACTGACAGTATCCATGAACCTGCACACACATGTACTGGTGGACTGACAGTACCCATGAACCAGCACACACATGTACTGGTAGACTGACAGTACCCATGAACCTGCACACACATGTACTGGTAGACTGACAGTATCCATGAACCTGCACACACATGTACTGATAGACTGACAGTACCCGTTAACCTGCACACGCACACACACGCACACACACACACACACACACACACAATGTACTGGCAGGATTTGAGAGGATGCTCAGTAGGAAGTAGGACTAGCAATGTTGACTGTCACCAGCTAGCATGACTCAACACCCACTGGTTGACCAAATAATTGTTCTAGTTGTACTAACACACACACTAGTCGGGTAGTACTAACACGTATACTAGTCAGGTAGTACTAACACACACACACAATAGTCGGGTAGTACTAACCATCAAACTAGTCAGGTAGTTCTAACCATCAAACTAGTCAGGTAGTTCTAACCATCAAACTAGTCAGGTAGTTCTAACACTCAAACTTGACATGGCAAAAGCTCTTCTATTTGATATTAACACAGGTACTGGAGGTTGTGTGTACCGATAAAATATACCAAAGTTCTTACGAAATGTCACATAACATATGTATCAGGAAATGCAATTAATATCCAGCCAAAATTTGTTTCTTTGTTACCTCAAGAGAATGATTAGTAACTTTATGATAGTTATTATCATAATGCTACTGATCATGCTATTTTGCTGGAAGAGAACAGTTGAAAGGTTGAAGATGTCTTTAGCAAGAGTAACATTCTAAGTATTTGTGGGTTATGAAGGTAGGGAGAGATGGTCAATGGACTCACTGCAACATCAAGTAATAATTTTCTAAACGACACACAACAATCGCAATAATAACATGTTATATTTACTACAGTTTACACAGAAACACATAGTGCTTTTATGGATTCAGAAAAGGCATATGATAGGGTGGATAAGGGAGCAATGTGGGAGATGTTGCAAGTGTATGGAAAAGGTAGTAAGTAAATAAATACTCTAAAGAGTTTTTTTATGAGGATAGTGAGGCTCAGCTTAGGGTGTGTAAGAGAGAGGGAGATTAATTCCCAGTAAAAGTAGATCTTAGACAGGGATGTGTGATGGCACCATGGTTGTTTAACATATTTATAGATGAAGTTGTAAAAGAAGTAAATGCTAGGGTGTTGGGGAGAGGGGTGGGATTAGATTATGGGAAATCAAATACAAAATGGGAGTTCACACAGATACTTTTTGCTGATGATACTGTGCTTTTGGGAGATTCTGAAGAGAAGTTGCAAAGGTTGATGGACGAGTTTGGGAGAAAGTGTAAAGAAAGTTGAAAGTGAACATAGATAAGACTAAGCTGATGAGGGTATCAAACTAGTTAGGTAAAGAAGAATTGGATGGAGTATGGAAGAAGTGAATGTGTTCAGATATTTGGGAGTAGATCTGTCAGCAGATGGGTTTATGAAGGATGAGGTTCACCACAAAATTTAAGAAGGAAAAAAGCTGAGTGGTGCATTGGGGTATCTGTGGAGACAAAAAACGTTATCCATGGAGGCAATGAAGGGAATGTATGAGAGTATAGTGGTACAAACACTCTTATTTGGGTGTGAAGCATGGGTTGTGAATGCTGCAGGGAGAAAGAAGCTGGGGTCAGTGGAGATGATGAGTCTAAGGGCAATGTGTGGTGTAAATATTATGCAGAGAATTCATAGTGTGGAAATTAAGAGGAGGTGTGGAATTACTGAAGGCATTATTCAGAAGGCTGAAGAGGGATTATTGAAGTGGTTTGGTCATTTAGAAAGGATGAAGAAAAACAGAATGACTTGGAGGGTGTATAAATCTGTAGTGGACAGGGAAAGGGGAGGTGTGAGGATTGTCCTAGGGAAGGATGGAGGGAGTGAAAGAGGTTTTGTGTGCAAGGGGCCTGGACATGCAGCAGGCATGTGTGAGCGTGTTAGATAGGAGTGAAGAGAGACGAATCATTTTTGGGACCTGATGAGCTGTTGGAGTGTGAGCAGGGTAATATTTTGTGAAAAGATTCAGGGGAAACCAGTTAGCTGGAATTGAGTCCTGGAGGTGAGCAGTACAATGACTACACTTTAACCCTTTCAGGGTCCAAGGCCATTTTTGGAAGGGGTGCACACCAGTGTCCAAAAATTTAAAAAAAAAAAACTTATTTTTTCTTATGAAATGGTAGAGAATCTTTTTCTGAAGGTAATAAAACAAAAAGTCCGAAATTTGATTGAAAATTGACGAAATTATGCTCTCGCGAATTTTGATGCGTCAGGGATATTTACGCATCGGTGATTTTGCCAACTTTGACTCCCACTTTAGGCCAATTACATTATTCCAGTCGACCAAATTCTTTGCTATTTCACTATTATTACTTCTATTCTATCGATTGAGCACAAGAAATCGCCCAGTCAACTGTTTCAACTACAAAATAAAGAGATTGGAAATTGCTAATTTAGCCAATTTAACTCAAAGTTCAAAATATTCCAATTTCAAAATACGTTGCAGAATAAACAATGCAGGCATTCCTGGCACTAAACTAACATTTCCTCTGTTCATTAGTTATGTTTTCAGTCTTTACAAATGAATTCCATTTTGGTTTTTTATTCATATAATGAATTTTTATTCAAACCAAAAAATGGAAGATTTACTGTTATGCAATATTGTAATAATTGTACAAATAATATCACCACATTTGTTAATGTATATTAGACCCACCAGCTGGTGTGTATTAGACGTGTGAGGTCATTTGTTTACTTTTGAACATTGGCAAAAATTCAACATTTCCACTACTTTGAGCTCAGTTTCAAGCCATTTCCAATACTAAAACCAATCAAAATCATCTCTATATCTGTAATATATCTTCCATTCTATCAAATGAGATCAAGAAATCGCAAATACAACTATAAAAAGTACACGAAAAAACACTGCAAAGTCGCTGTTTTAATCGAAAATTACGTTTTTTTTTCTCTCATTAATTATGCACTGTGTGCTGCAGGATTTGTTTTATGTGGTGCACACTTACCATATAGATGTATTCTCTCATATCCAGGCCCACATTTACCACTCACAGCTTATCTGAGTGAGCTGAGCTCATGACGTAGAACTACGGTTTGGACCCTGAACTCAAAGCCGTAGAACTACGGCACGGACTCTGAAAGGGTTAAAGGAGAGGTTTGGGATATTGGCTGTTTGAAGTGACATCTAAACTGTCATATCTGGGCACCTCTGCAAAGACAGTGAGAATGATGGTGATTGTTGAATGATGGTGAAAGTCTTTCTTTTTTGGGTCACCCTGCCTCAGTGGGAGATGGCTGACATGTTAAAAAAAAAAATTACTATGCCTAGAAAATGTAATCACATGATGGAGTAAAAGCAAACAAAAAGGAAAAAATAGTAAGTAAATATTGTAGCTTATAAATACAGAAAACATTTAGCTTACATTAAACAAAAAATGTGAGGCCTCTATGTACGTTAGTGAATATGGCTCATTATCACGTAACTTACAAGTCAAAATCTGCAATATACAGTGGACCCCCGGTGTTCGTCCTGATCTAAACTCGCCCTTTTATGTAAGTGTATTTTTTTAAATGCTTTTATAAGTGTATTTTTGGGGGTCTAAAAGGACTAGTCTACTTTACATTATTCCTTATGGGAATAAATTTGTTTGGTAATGGCACTTGAACAGCATTCTGGAACGAAAAAATCATGAAAACCGGGGGTCCACTGTAATTGTAAATGAATATAATAATAACTACAAAATAACTTTCCTTTAACATTAACTTGCAAGAAAAATAAGTTAAGAAAATAAACTAGGTTACCCTGGTGATCAACACACAAGTCCATGGAATAATTCAAACTAACAACTATGTTATGTGCAAGAAGTGTGGCGTGCATCAAGTATGTTACATTACACACACAACCCGCACATATAAAAAAAGAGAGGAGCTTACGACGACGTTTTGGTCCGACTTTGCAAATGGTCCAAGTCAGACCAAAACGTCGTCGTAAGCTCCTCTCTTTTTTTATATGTGCGGGTTGTGTGTGTATTGTTCCAGTCACGGTATTGTGCCTTTTTTTTGTTAAGTATGTTACATTTTGTTAGATGTTCATCACACAACCATTCAGCATGCACTCTCGAGTCTAGCAGTTCTGGGGCTCCACTGTTGTGCTTATTGTCCAGTTCAAGCCATCAAACATGTGGACGCCAGCTACTTAAGCCAAGGTGACATTACTTGAGCTTACTTGGCTGAGTGGCAGACTTTCACTGACACTGGTTGTGACTACTACTGCTCTGAGTGGCTCTCATTTGCACCATTCCAATCTGTATTATTCTCTTATTAATATTGTATATAGTGTATTTATATTGGTGAAGGAATACATGGACAGGTAAAGAAATCTACCCATGCTTGTTTGCCTCGCCCTTGCTCTGTCCAGCTGTGTTCTTTTTGCTTGCTGACTTAATTACAACCAGGTGCAACAGGTCATTACACTACCACCTGTGTTCGTAATAAGAAGGCATTGGTGGGCAACCAGGAGCAACCCAATGAAATACAGGTACCAGGGATGGGACCAAGGGAGGGATAAGCAGTAGTAGCGTTAGTAGAACGTAGGGAGAATAATTTTAGCAGTCCAGTCCCTGTTAGGAGAAGTACCAATAAGGGCCTTCCTTTAGGAAAGGCTCCTGTTTACAAATAGGGCAAATTGGAACCAAACTATTTCTTACAAACACACAACCACAGATATAAACACTGCATCAAAAGCATTCAAAGAAGTACAAATTTTCAATTTTTTTAAACAACATGTGTTGATCTTTTTTCATCATTCAACACTTTCACCATCACTCATACATAATCACTGTCTTGCAGAGGCACTCAGATATGCCAGTTTAGATATCCCTCCAAACTGCCAATATCCCAAACCCCTCCTTTAAAATGCAGGCATTGTACTTCCAATTTCCAGGACTCAAGTCCAGCTAACTGGTTTCCCTGAATCCCTTCACAAAATATTACCCTGCTCACACTCCAACAGCTCATCAGGTCTCAAAAACCATTTGTCTCCATTCAATCATATCTAACACGCTCACGCACGCTTGCTGGAAGTCCAAGCCCCTCGCCCAGAAAACTTCCTTTACCCCCTCCCTCCAACCTATCAGGGACGACCCCTACCCCGCCCTCTGATTAATACTTTTATTAACTCCACATCTCCTCCTAATTTCCACACTACGAATTCTCTGCATAATATTTACACCACACATTGCCCTTAGACATGACATCTAACTTCCTCCAGCCGCCTTTTGTTGCAGCATTTACAACCCAAGCTTCAC
Organism: Cherax destructor; assembly: GCA_009830355.1. Classification (NCBI taxonomy): domain Eukaryota; kingdom Metazoa; phylum Arthropoda; class Malacostraca; order Decapoda; family Parastacidae; genus Cherax; species Cherax destructor. The sequence goes on from WNWK01010979.1 coordinate 49,010, forward strand.
ACCCATATACGTATGAGTGTTGGTACCACTATACTCTCGTACATTCTCTTCTTTGCCTCCATGGATAAGGTTCTTTGTCTCCACAGATACCTCAACACACCACTCACCTTTTTTCTGTCATCAATTCTAAGGTTTACCTCATCCTTCATAAACCCATCCGCTGACAAGTCAGCTCCCAAGTATCTGAAAACATTCACTTCTTTCACACTCCCTCCCTCCAATGTGATATCCAATTTTTCTTTATCTAAATTGTTTGATACCCTCATCACCTTACTCTTATCTATGTTCACTTTCAACTTTCTACCTTTACACACCCTCCCAAACTCGTCCACTAACCTTTGCAACTTTTCTTTAGAATCTCCCATAAGCACAGTATTATCAGCAAAAAGAAACTGTGTCAACTCCCATTTTGTATTTGATTTGTGAGGGAAAAACCTGTAGTAATTGGGGCTAGGGTTGTTCAGACAACCAGGAACCATTAGCGAGTTACTGCCTGCACTTCCATCTAGCAGGCTGAGGCTAAATTCCAGTTCCTGGTTGTCTGAGGTGCTTTAATTTCTACTCCTGGTAGTATTAACCTTACCTGATGTGAGTTGAAGTTTGTAGTCACTTCACCTCCACTCTTCTCCTGATCAGGTAAGGTGATCTACCATGAATATTTCTGGTCGTTGTTTTTTTTTATGGTTACCAGTAATGTCTTAGTCTTTAAGATGACATACCACCCTTTTTTTTCTTAAATGTTGGACTTGCATAACTTTTTGGTAACCACTTTATTTTTCTTATTATCAGCTCTGCTGCTGGCTTGGTCATCCAGGGTAGATGCCAAATATGGGAGCAAGACACTTGTCTATAGAACCAAGTAACATATTCCGACTACTCCTTGCCTTTTTTGTGGTGCTTCAACCAAGTAGTACGGGAGGTTCCAGAACATCGGATTAATACCATCCGCCCAGGATAACCTACACATTTTCATCAACATCAGAGAAACATCCTGGGTCTTACAGACTCCTGCCCAAACACTGCACCAAAACCATCAACAGCCAAATTTATTTACAGTGGACACCCGAGTAACAAGCAAAATTCATTCCAGAAGCCTGCTCAAGTGCCATTACCGAACAAATTTACTCCCTTAAGAAATAATATCAAGTAGGTTAGTCCATTTCAGACCCCCAAAAATACACTTACAAAAGCACTTACAATATTATACTACTTACATAATTGTACGATTTCCGGGGTGCTCATTACTCAGGGAACCACTGTATTTAATTTTACATTAAAAACCTTTAAAAACAATATTCTTATTATTCCTAGAGTCATTTATTTATATATTTATTTTTCCTTTTTTTTTTGTTTAGGTGGAAGACGTTCCCCTGACAGATTCCCCATAATTTAATTCCACCTCCCTCCCCAACACCCTAGCATTATTTATTTTACAACCCCATCTATAAATATATTAAACAACCATGGCGACATTACACATCCCTGTCTAAGACTTACTTTTACCGGGAAGTAATCTCCCTCTCTCACCTACACACCCTAACCTGAGCCTCATCATCCTCATAAAAACTCTTTACAGCATTTAGTAACTTACTACCTATTCCATACACTTGCAACATCTGCCACATTGCTCCCCTATCCACTCTATAATATGCCTTTTCTAAATCCATAAATGCAATGAAAACTTCCCTACCTTTATTTAAATACTGTTCATATATGTGCTTCATCTAGGTAGTAGGTTGGTAGACAGCAACCGCCCAGGGAGGTACTACCGTCCTGCCAAGTGAGTGTAAAACGAAAGCCTGTATTTGTTTTACATGATGGTAGGATTGCTGGTGTCTTCTTTGTCTCATAAACATGCAAGATTTCAGGTATGTCTTGTTACTTCTACTTACACTTAGGTCACACTACACATTCATGTACAAGCATATGTATATACACACACCCCTCTGGGTTTTCTTCTATTTTCTTACTAGTTCTTGTTCTTATTTCCTCTTATCTCCATGGGGAAGTGGAACAGAATTCTTCCTCCGTAAGCCATGCGTGTCGTAAGAGGCGACTAAAATGCCGGGTGCAAGGGGCTAGTAACCCCTTCTCCTGTATATATTACTAAATGTAAAAGGAGAAACTTTCGTTTTTTCTTTTGGGCCACCCTGCTTCGGTGGGAAACGGCCGACGTGTTGAAAGAAAGAAAGATATGTGCTTCAATGTAAACACTTTATCTACACATCCCCTACCCACTCTAAAGTCTCCTTGCTCGTCTGCAATCCTACTCTCTGTCTTACCTCTAATTCTTTCAATAATAACCCTACTATACACTTTACCTGGTATACTCGGTAAAATTATTCCCCTATATTTCTTACAATCTCTTTTGTCCCCCTTCCCTTTACATAAAGGAACTATACATGCTCTCTGGCAATCCCTAAGTACCTTCCCCTCTTTCACACATTTATTAAACAAAAATATCAGCCACCCCAACACTATATCTCCCCCTGCTTTTAACATTTCTGTCATGATCCCATCAGTTCCAGCTGCTTTACCCCCTTTCATTCTACGTAATGCCTCATGCACCTCCCCCACACTCACATAATACTCTTCTGCACTCCTAAAAGATGTTATACCTCCCTGGCCAGTGCATGAAATTACTGCCTCCCTTTCTTCATCAACATTTAAAAGTTCCTCAAAATATTTCCACCATCTACCCAATACCTCCACCTCCCAATCTACTAACTCCCTACTCTGTTTTTTAACTGACAAATCCCTTCATTCCCTAGGTTTTCCTAACTTGTTTATCTCCAAAAAAAATTCTTATTCTCAGCAAAAATCTCTTGACAGTGCATCTCCCACTATCATTTGCTCTCTTTTACTCTCCATATACTCTGCTCTTCTATATAACTTCTGCTTTGTAAAAACCTCTCATAAACTACCTTTTTCTCTTTTATTGCACCCTTTACCTCATCATTTATTTCATTTATGTTTTGAAAAACTGGTAAAGACATGAGTTGTGTAGGTTGAGTAGACGAAGTCCTGATCTGCATATTAATGCTGCTAATACAACAATTACTACTATAATAATAATAATAATATACTACTACTACTATAATAAAAATACTACTATCATAATAATCATTATTGTTCTGCCACTATAATAATAATAATAATACCACTACTACTACAACCACCACCACCACTTTCTTGGGTTATCTTAGGTAATTTATACTATGTATGAAACTGTACTTGCATGTACCTATCCCTAATTATTTAGGGACAGGTGTACACTATTACTATCACTACTACTACTACTAATACCACTACTACCACCACCACCACTACTACCACCACTACTTCCTCCTCTTGTTCTACAATTCCCTTCCCCCACCCCACATGTCATATTGTGGCTTCCTTCTCTTCATACTTGTGTGTGACTAGTTAATCGTCCAAGTCAGACTGGAACCATTTTTATTAAATTTCAGTCTTATATGTGTAGGTTAATAATATATCACACTTTTTAACTTCACTATTAAAACTAAATGAAACTGGAAAGGGAAGATTGTTGTCGTAGAATGCAGCTGCGACTAAGCAAGGAATATACTATAATGGTAGTGGGTTTGTGTCAACCATCTTTGATATTGTTTTAATGTCACCTTTGCACCATTTATAACATTTTTATTATATTTTTAAATGTTTATAGACTACTGTATATTGTAATAAACAGAATAGAAGAAATCAGCTCTAATATACGTACATTATTAAGGTATGCATACTGGTCAGAGATCCTGTTGTAATTCCGAATCATCAGTAAATGCATACGTCACTTAAGCGAGGAGAGGCTGCACTACAAAAATATTGAACAATAAACATGTATACTACATAATATTAAGTTTGAGCCAATGAGCATACAGAACTTACTGGTAAGAAATCGAGGAGTTTTTGGGGGATGTCAGTAGTAAACTTGGTGGACCAGGTTGTGAGGGCAGAGAGTGCCTGCACTAGAGTTCCTTCATGGCTCTCCGTCTCCAACACCCTCATCATCTTCTCCAACACTGTCACAGATAATTTATAGGAGCTACTCCCAGTTACACTGTGCTCACCTACTGCTTCAACACCCTGCAAGTAGTGTACTTCATGTATGTCTCAACTGTATACATGTTTATTATAAATAAGCCACACGAATATTAGAAAGTATTTCTTCACTATAAAATTGGTTACCATATTTTACAGCGAACAAGATGCTCTGGTGTTGAGGACGCCCCCTCAATTCTGAATGGCTAAATTTAAAAAAAAAAAATGGTACTTCGGCTTCCAAGATGTTACCTAAATTTTCAACTTTTTTTTATCTTTTTCTTTTTTTTTTTTTTTGGGGGGGGAGCATCTTTGATGCCATAAAATACAGTAATTAACCTTTCAGTGTCAAGACCCCTGCTCTCAAACTTGCTCTCAGGGTTGAAGAATTTAAAAAAAAATTATTTTATCTTATGAAATGACAATTTTTTTCCGAAGGTAATGAAACCAAAAGTACGAAATTTGATGGAAAATTTACGGAATTATGCTCTTGCAAAGTTATTGGACTCGGCGATATTTAAGCATCAGCAATTCTGCCCACTTTGCACTCTATTTTTGGCCAATTCCATTGTTCAAGTTCACCAAATTCATAGCTATTTTGTTAGTATTCCTTCTATTCTATCGATTGAGTACAAAAAACTGCCCATTTACCTATATCAACTACCCAATAAAATTATCAGAAATCGGTAATTTGGCCATAGGGTCCAGAATAAACAATGCAAATATTCCTAGCACTAAAATAACATTTCCTCTGTTCATTATTCACGTCTCCAGGCCCCTCTTATATTATGCTTGTTTTCCATTTTGAAATATTATTCATGTCAGAGGATCTCACTTACAAAGACTACAACATTGTATCAATCACATCTGCTAGAAAAATGACAGGATGGATAATGAGAACTTTCAAAACTAGGGATGCCAAGCCCATGATGAAACTCTTCAAGTCGCTTGTTCTATATAGGCTGGAATATTGCTGAAAACTAACAGCACCTTTCAAGACAGGTGAAATTGATGACCTAGAAAATGTACAGAGAACCTTCACAGCACACATAACTGCTATGAAACACCTCAATTACTGGAAACACTTGAAGTTCCTCAACCTTAACTCCCTAGAATGCAGGCAGGAGAGATACATGATTATTTACACTTGGAAAATCCTAGAAGGATTAGTACCAAACTTGCACTTGAAAATCACTCCCTATGAAAGCAAAAGACTTGGCAGACGATGCAACATCCCCCCAATGAAAAGCAGGGGTGCCACTAGCATGATAAGAGACAACACAATAAGTGTCAGGGGCCCAAGACTGTTCAACTGCCTCCCAGCATACATAAGGGGGATTACCAATAGACCCCTAACTGTCTTCAAGAAGGCACTGGACAGGCACTTAAAGTCAGTCTGACCAGCAGGGCTGTGGTTCGTACATCGGGTTGCGTGCTGCCAACAGTAACAGCCTGGTTAATCAGGCCCTGGTCCACCATGAGGCCTGGTCACAGACCAGGCCACGGGGGGCATTGACCCCCGAAACCCTCTCCAGGTATACACAAAAAATAGAAGATTTACTGTTATGCAGACTACTTCATTATTGTAATAATTGCATAAATAATGTCAGTGCATTCTTAAATGCATATCAGACTAACCAGTTGGATGCGTATTCGACAAGTGACATCATTTGTATACTCTGGAATATTGGCAAAAATCCAACACTTCCACTTCTTTGAGCTCAATTTTAAGATATTTTCAGTCCTGAAATAATCAAAATCATCCCTATTTCTGTAATATATCTTCCATTCTATCAAATGTGACCAAGAAACCAAAAATACAACCATAAAAATCATACAAAAATACTACACCTCAAAGTTGTTTTTTTAAACCAAAAACACAGTCGGAGTTTTTTTCTCATGCACTGCGTGCAGCAGGATTTTTGTTTATATGGTGCACATTTACCGCATAGACCTATTCTCTCATATCTAGACCTAAATTTACCGCTCACAGCCTATGTGAGTGAGCTGAGCTCATGGCGTCATATTACAGGATCAACACTGGCTTCAAAGCCGTGATATGGTATAGACCTACGTGACTGTACATCACGTAGATCTATGCCACGAGCTCAGCTCACTCCAATTAGCTGTGAGTGGTAAATTTTGGCAAGTACAGTGGTACCTCGACTTACGATGGTCCCCAAACTCACCCTTGTATGTAAGTTTATTTTTTTAAATGCTTTTGTAAGTGTAATTTTGGGGGTCTAAAAGGACTAGTCTATTTTACAACATTTCTTAAGGAGATAAATTCGTTTGGTAATGACACTTGAACAGCATTCTGGAATGAAAAAATATCGTAAGTCGAGGTACCACTGTATACACAGAATAAATAAAAATCCTGCCTCAAGCAGTACATGATGAGAAAAGCAAAGCTAACTTAGTGTTTGGTTTAAAAATGGTGACTGAGATGTTTTCTAGGTTGGTTTTTATGATTTTATTGACCATTTCTTGGTATCATTTGAAAGAATGGAAGATACTACTGAAATAATGATTTTAGTTGGTTCCAGGACCAGAAGTAGCTTGAAATCAGCCTCAAAGTAGCAGAAATAGTATTCAATTTTGTTTATATTCCTTAGGACAGGTAAGGCTCCACTACACCCGCCAGTCTGTTTTATGGGTTTTTAATAGGTCTAATTAAATTATTTGAATGCCATAAAACATGACAATCACTCTTGGTTATATTTTATTATCCAAGAAATAGAATAATCTTTGCTTTTTTTGTGATGATGAATTCAAAATGGAAGGCCTGGGGGGCTTGATTAATGAACAGAGGAAATGCAGTTTAGTGCCTGAAATGTTTAGTGTATTTTGGACCTCAACTTTTTTTTAAATTGTAATTTTTTTAATTTTGTGTAAAACTGGCAAGTCCTGATAGTTTAATTGATGCTTTCTTTTGCTCAATCAATAGAACCGAAGGTACACTAGCAAAATAGCTAAGAATCTGGTCAAATTGAGGAATGAAATTGGCTTAAAATAGGATTCAACTTCTGTGAAATTGCTGATGTGTAAATTGTGCACAGACTGCTAACTTTGTGCCTACATAAATCTGTAAGTTTACCTATTTTTTTTATTTTTGGTGTCATTACATTAAGAAAAAGATTCTCTACCATTTCAGAAGAATTTTTTTTTTAACGTGGACACTGAGCACTTTTTATTTCAGAGGTCTGGACAGTGAAAGAGTCAAGTAGAATAACAGTGAAAGTGAATGCCATGAAACCAAAGAGGGGAATGTATGAGAGTATATTTATACCAACACTCTTGTATGAGTGTAAGGCATGGGTGGTGAATGTTGCAACAAGGAGAAGGCTGGAGGCAGTGGAGATGTCATGTCTGAGGGCAATGTGTGGTGTGAATATAATGCAGAGAATCCATAGTTTGGAGATTAGGAGGTGTGGGATTACCAAAACTATTATCCAGAGGGCTGAGGAGGGGTTATTGAGATGGTTTGGACATGAAGAGAGAATGGAACAAAATAGAATGACTTCGAGAGTACAGTGGACCCCCGGATTACGATGGCGTCGGATTACGCTAAATTCAATTAGCGATACATTTTTCCGTAAAAATACAGGCTCAGTTTACGATGATCCGCTCGGAATACGCTATTTGTCTTGGACGCGTACACGTGCCCTGGAACAGCACAACGCGCTATCCACAGACAGTGTGCCATTGTTTACCAGCAAGTGAGCGCAACCCCCGCCACCCACGCATTCATACCATACATTTTGTCATTATTCCATTGCTTTTAGAGCTTGCAACTGCTAAATAAGCCACCATGGGTCCAAAGAAAGCTTCTAGTGCCATCCCTGTGGTAAAGAGGCTGAGAAATACGGTAGAAGTGAAGAAGGAGATAATAGCAAAATATTTATATGAGGATGAGAAATAGCAGAGGTGCCAGGACAGTGCCTTGGGGCACTGAGCTTTTGACCTCGCTGATGCTGGATCTTGCCCTGTTCACTACTACTTTTTGTGTTCTGTGTGTTAGGAACTCAAAAATCCATCTGCCTACCTTCCCCGTAATGCCTATGGCCCTCATTTTGTGAGCTATCACTCCATGATCGCATTTGTCAAACGCCTTTGCAAAATCTGTGTAAATCACATCTGCATTTTGGTCGTCTTCCAACGCCTCCGTAATTCTGTCATAATGGTTCAGCAGCTGTGACAGGCATGATCGTCCCGCTCTAAAGCCATGCTGGTTCGGGTTATGTTGGTTGTGCTGGTCCATGAAGTTTGTAATCTGCCGTCTCATCACTCTTTCAAAGATTTTTATGATGTGAGAAGTTAGGGCTACTGGTCTGTAATTTTTAGCTAGTGCTCTACTACCTCCCTTATGTAAAGGAGCTATGTCTGCACTCTTTAAGGCCTCCAGTATTTCACCTAGATCTAAGCTCTTTCTCCAAAGAACACTAAGGGCTCTTGCTAATGGTACTTTGCACTTCTTTATAAATAAAGCATTCCATGAATCTGGTCCAGGTGCTGAGTGAGTGGGCATGTTGTCCATTTCTTTTTCCAAATCTATGGGATTTGTACTAATGTCAGTTAGTTGGTTCTGCATTTTCTACCTTGCTGTTATTTAGTGGGTTGCTGAACACTGACTCATACTGTTCTTTTAGGATTTCACTCATTTCCTGTTCATCGTCAGTATACGAATCTCCTCTCAATAATGGTCCAATTCTACAGGTAGTTCTTAGCTTGGATTTTACTTAGGAATAGAAATATTTTGGGTTTCTTGCAATATCCTGTATGGCTCTTTGTTCCCTTTGTACTTCTTCTGTTAGGTATGACATCTTAAGTTTTTGCTCTAATTCAGTGATCTCTCGGTTAAGGCTATCTCTCCTCTGTTGCAACATACAGTGGACCCCCGAGTTTCGTAAAAACTTCACTCCTGAAGTCTGCTCAAGTGCTATTACCGAACGAATTTACCCCCTTAAGAAAAAATGTCACGTAGGTTAGTCTATTTCAGACCCCCAAAAATACTTTTCCACAAGCACTTACAATATTATACTTACATAAATGTACGATTTCCTGGGTTTACGAAACTCGGGGGTCCACTGTATTTGTGTTTTTCAACAATTCAGTAACCCGTTTTCTTCTTCTGTACCATCTCCTACGCTCTCTCTCTATATCTGATCTTCTTCTGGGTTTCCTCAATGGTACGTGCTTCATACATACCTTGTATGCTTCTGTATTCAGCTTCTCTAGGCACTGGTGGGGATTTAGGGTGCTCATGTCTGATTCCAATGATATGTCTGATAGTTCTTGGTTTATTTTTTCCCAGTCAATTCTATGGTTATTAAAAGTAAACTTACTGAACATCCCGTCTCTAACATTAGTGCCGCAGTTACCTAACTCTGAGTTAATACTCGTTTGAACTTCTATGATGTTATGATCAGAGTACAGTGGTACCTCGAGTTACGATATTTTTTCGTTCGAGAATGCTGTTCAAGTGCCATTACCAAACGAATTTATCCCCATAAGGAATAATGTAAAATAGACTAGTCCTTTTACACCCCCAAAAATATACTTACAAAAGCATTTAAAAAAATAAACTTACATAAAAGGGCGATTTTGGGGACCATCGTAACTCGAGGTACCACTGTATATTGTTTTTGTAACTGTAATGTCTCTGATTAGTTCCTCGTTGTTTGTGAATATCAAATCCAGGGTATTTTCATTTCTAGTGGGATCAATTATCTGTTGGTTTAATGAGTACTTTTTACAAAGCCTCATTAGTTCCCTGGTATGTGCCTGTTGAGCCAGGGAGATATTTCTGGTATATTATGATGTTGCCTCATCTTTTCCATTTTACATGAGGGAGATTAAAATCTCCAAGGAGTAAAATGTTTGGGGTGAGATTCTCTACCCTATCCAGAAAGCTATCTATCTTCCTTAACTGATCTGTGAATTCCTCCGCAGCTGCTGATGGTGGTTTGTATACTAGGATAATTACTAGATTCCTATTTTCCACTTTAATGCCGAGGATTTCTACTATATCATTCGTAGCGTTCAACACTTCTGTGCAACAGAGAGTATCTTTTACATAGAGTCCTACTCCTCCCTGTGACCTATTAATTCTATCACATCTATACATGTTTTTTATTTATTTTATTTTTTTTTTATTAACACATCGGCCGATTCCCACCAAGGCAGGGTGGCCCGAAAAAGAAAAACTTTCATCATCATTCACTCCATCACTGTCTTGCCAGAGGGGTGCTTTACACTACAGTTATAAAACTGCAACATTAACACCCCTCCTTCAGAGTGCCGGCACTGTACTTCCCATCTCCAGAACTCAAGTCCGGCCTGCCAGTTTCCCTGAATCCCTTCATAAATGTTACTTTGCTCACACTCCAACAGCACGTCAAGTATTAAAAACCATATGCCTCCATTCACTCCTATCAAATACGCTCACACATGCTTGCTGGAAGTCCAAGCCCCTCGCACACAAAACTTCCTTTACACCCTCCCTCCAACCTTTCCTAGGGCGACCCCTACCCCGCCTTCCCTCCACTACAGATTTATACACTCTCGAAGTCACTCTGTCTCGTTCCATTCTCTCTACATGTCCAAACCACCTCAACAACCCCTCCTCAGCTCTCTGGACAATCGTTTTGGTAATCCCGCACCTCCTCCTAATTTCCAAACTCCAAATTCTCTGCATTATATTCACACCACACATTGACCTCAGACATGACATCTCCACTGCCTCCAGCCTTCTCCTCGTTGCAACATTCATCACCCATGCTTCACACCCATATAAGAGCGTTGGTATAACTATACTCTCATACATTCCTCTTTACTTCCATGGACAAGGTTCTTTGTCTCCACAGACTCCGAAGTGCTCCACTCACCCTTTTCCCTCATCAATTCTATGATTCACCTCATCCTTCATAGACCCATCCGCCGACATGTCCACTCCCAAATATCTGAATACATTCACCTCCTCCATACTCTCTCCCTCCAATCTGATATCCAATCTTTCGTCACCTATTCTTTTTGTTATCCTCATTACCTTACTCTTTCCTATATTCACTTTCAATTTACTTCTTTTACACACCCTACCAAATTCATCCACCAACCTCTGCAACTTCTCTTCAGAATCTCCCAAAGCACAGTGTCATCAGCAAAAAGCAACTGTGACAACTCCCACTTTGTATTTGCTTTTATCTTTTAGCCCAACACCTCTTGCCAAGACCCTGGCATTCACTTCTCTTACAACCCCATCTATAAATATATTGAACAACCACGGTGACATCACACATCCTTGTCTAAGGCCCACTTTTACTGGGAAATAGTCCCTTCCCTCCTACACACTCTAACCTGAGCCTCACTATCCTCATAAAACTCTTCACTGCTTTCAGCAACCTTCCTCCTATTCCATATACCTGCAACATCTGCCACATTGCCCCTATCTACCCTATCATACGCCTTTTCCAAATCCATAAATGCCACAAAAACATCTTTACCCTTATCCAAATACTGTTCACCTATATGTTTCACTGTAAACACTTGGTCTACACACCCCTACCTTTCCTAAAGCCCCTTGTTCATCCGCTATCCTGCTTTCTGTCTTACTCTTAATTCTTTCAATAATAACTCTACCATACACTTTACCAGGTACACTCAACAGACTTATTCCCCTATAATTTTTGCACTCTCTTTTGTCCCCTTTGCCTTTATACAAAGGAACAATACACGCTCTCTGCCAATCCTTAGGTACCTTACCCTCTTCCATACATTTATTAAATAATAGCACCAACCACTCCAAAACTATATCCCCACCTGCTTTTAACCTTTCTATCTTTATCCCATCAATCCCAGCTGCCTTACCCCCTTTCATTCTACCCACTGCCTCACGAACTTTCCCTACACCCACAACTGGCTCTTCCACACTCCTACAAGATGTTATTCCTCCTTGCCCTACACACGAAATCACAGCTTCCCTGTCTTCATCAACATTTAACAACTCCTCAAAATATTCTCTTCATCTTCCCGATACCTCTAACTCTCCATTTAATAACTCTCCTCTCCTATTTTTAACTGTCAAATCCATTTGTTCTCTAGGCTTCCTCAACTTATTAATCTCATTCCAAAACTTTTTCTTATTTTCAACAAAATTTGCTGATAACATCTCGCCCACTCTCTCATCTGCTCTCTTTTTACATTGCTTCACCACTCTTTTAACCTCTCTTTTTCTCTCCATATACTCTTCCCTCCTTGCATCACTTCTACTTTGTAAAAACCTCTCATATACTAACTTTTTCTCCCTTACTACTCTCTTTACATCATCATTCCACCAATCGCTCCTCTTCCCTCCCGCACCCACTCGCCTGTAACCACAAACTTCTGCTGAACACTCTAACACTACATTTTTAAATCTACCCCATACATCTTCGACCTCATTGCCTACACTCTCACTAGCCCATCTATCCTCCAATAGTTGTTTATATCTTACCCTAACTGCCTCCTCTTTTAGTTTATAAACCTTCACCTCTCTCTTACTTACTGATTCTATTTTCCTTGTATCCCATCTACCTTTTACTCCCACTGTAGCTATAACTAAAAAGTGATCTGATATATCTGTGGCCCATCTATAAACATGTACATCCTGAAGTCTACTCAACAGTCTTTTATCCACTCAATACATAGTCCAACAAACTACTGTCATTATGCCCTACATCATATCTTGTATACTTATTTATCTTCTTTTTCTTAAAATATGTATTACCTATAACTAAACCCCTTTCTATACAAAGTTCAATCAAAGGGCTCCCATTATCATTTACACCTGGCACCCCAAACTTACCTACTACACCTCTCTGCATGTTTCTCCCACTTTAGCATTTAGGTCCCCTACCACAATTACTCTCTCATTTGGTTCAAAAGTTCCTATACATTCGCTTAACATCTCCCAAAATCTCTCTCTCCTCTACACTCCTCTCTTCTCCAGGTGCATACACGCTATTATGACCCACTTTTCGCATCCGACCCATATTTTAATCCACATAATCCTTGAATTTACACATTCATATTCCCTCTTTTCCTTCCATAACTGATCCTTCAACATTATTGCTACCCCTTCCTTAGCTCTAACTCTCTCAGATACTCCTGACTTAATCCCATTTATTTCTCCCCACTGAAACTCGGCTACCCCCTTCAGCTTTGTTTCGCTTAGGGCCAGGACATCCAACTTCTTTTCATTCATAACATCGGCAATCATCTCTTTCTTATCATCCGCACTACATCCACGCACATTCAGACAACCCAGTTTTATAAAGTTTTTCTTCTTCTCTTTTTTAGTAGATTTGTACAGGAGAAGGGGTTACTAGCCCATTGCTCCCGGCATCTTAGTCGCCTCATACGACACGCATTGCTTACGGAGGAAAGATTCTTTTCCACTTCCCCATGGACAATAGAGAAAATAAAAAGAACAAGAGCTATTAAGAAAAAGAAGAAAAACCTAGATGTGTGTATGTATATATATGCATGTGTATGCCAGTGTAGTGTGACCTAAAGTGTAAGTTTTCTATCTTAATCTCTCCGTCCAAAACATCCCTTGTATGTGTTTCTGTAAATGCTCCAAACATGGCATTCGCTTCTGATAGGAGTCCACTAATATAACTAACTTTGTCATTTTTATTTGATTTCAGACCCTGAATATTTGCAAATATGAAGCAGGAGTTACCATTTGGGATGTTTGGTCTTTCTTTGTTTTGTTAGTACCACTGGTGATGTCCTACCTGGTATGACCCCTGGTGCCCATACCCCTGGTTTCTCCAGTACCGACTTTGATTGTTCATACAGCCCTGATAAGCTGGTGCCTGTCTTGGCATGTCCCACTGTGCTGCCCATCTGTCCACTCTGTACCATTTCCCCCTTTTGTCTCTTTCTTTGATCTGGTTGTTTCTCTTTATATCTAAAAAAGATTGCTGTTCATTTTCCCTTTCCCTCCTTTCTCTGTATCGTACTGTTCCCTTTATATGGTGGTCTGGGCAGCTCAGGTCATAACATTCTCTGGACTGTGTTGAAGCTTGACACATTACTGGAATGGAAGTATCTGCACTCTTTGTTGAAACGACACTTTCCTTTCCTTAACATGTTGGCACATTTTCTGGTGTGTTTATTCCAGCAAGCTCTGCCATATAGGCACATACCTTTTGCATAGAATCTGCAAATGTTTTGACTGCCTATATTTACTGATGTTGTGTCTTCCCAAAGATCTGCCGAATTATCTGCGTTTTCTTCCTCTCTTTCCATTCCTTGGTTTTCCTCTTTATCTGCGCTTTCCTCCTTTGATGACATGGGGCCAACATTTTCCCTGGAAGAGGACTCCCTACTATATCTGTACTAGAGGCTATGGCTGTGGTGGCTGTGGAGGAGTCTTTAACCAAATCTGGATTTTCACTATAGCTGGGGGCTGGGTCTGGGTCAGTCCTAGGGATGGGGGCTGAGTTAGCTAATTTTTTTGTCTCCTGTGTTTTTTCCAGTGGATGACTGTTTATTTTTGGTTCAATTGTTGTAGACTGGTCATTCTGTGTGTTAGACTTTACTCCTCTCCTATCTTCCCATGTTCTATATATACCGGGTAGACTATTCAATAGTTCCTCTTTTTTTTCATGCTTATTGTTTATTAACCTCCTGAGTGCTTTCCTGATATCTGTCCATAGTTCCACATCCTTGTTGCAGATCCAGAAACACCTTTCTAGATGGATGTCATTTTTGGTTGCTGTGTTAATTCTTGAACATGTAACATGATGTTTTGAAAAGCAAAGGTTGCATGTGATTCTGGATTTTTTCCCAAGAGCCTTTTCACATGTCCCACAGGTATACTGTACTGCCATCCTGCCTTTATCCTATTTGCAACTGTGTACCACTACAACCCTATTTTCACTTTACCTTACTGCTCTGCACTCAGGAGTGGTGATGAGGTCAATGCATGGGTATGTGGGATGTACTGATTATAGAGACTTACTACACATTATATTATATTATTGTTATAATATGCATTTACTTCGGTTTGTTCACTGTATAACTCTCCATATTTATTCCTCTCTGATCACTCATATATATATATATTTAAATTTACTGGTCTTGCTGAGTTCCTCACACTGGTCTAGACAAGATATTGTGGTATGGCGTTTTATGGTTGTGTATGGTATGCCTCCGTGGCTGTCTGGCAACACTGCCAGATGTATGACTGAAGCACACCACTCCGGTGCCTGCACTAGCATGCGATGCCACGTTTTAAACCACCTTCATTTTCTTTAATCACTATCCTTGTTTTTTCCCCTGCCAATTTAGGTTCACTAGGTCTTTCTATTATGTCCTAATATCCTAGTCCATTACACTTATTTTATCACTGCTGTACACTGGTTATTATAAGGATATACACTACATTTATTTAAGATACGCTTTTCTTTTCACTGCACTATACTGGGGTCATTGCTTTATTTTCCACACGGCACCTATGCCTACGGAAATTTCCCCTTACACTCCCACGACAAATTATTTCACGCTTAGTAGTGGCAACGAGAAAGACACTTCACATCGATTGTATACTCCCTTTATGTATACAGTGGACCCCCGAGTTTCGTAAAAGCTTCACTCCTGAAGTCTGCTCAAGCGCCATTACCAAACGAATTTACTCCCTTAAGGAAAAATGTCACGTAGGTTAGTCTATTTCAGACCCCCAAAAATACACTTCCACAAGCAATTACAAAATTATACTTACATAATTGTACGATTTCCGTGGTGTACGAAACTCGGGGGTCCACTGTACTGTGATTCCCTACACATCAGTGCCACCATCACTTGTTTTTGTTACTTATAACTATAGTAATTACTTATCTGTTATTTCCGCTTCTCGGGACCTCTGGCAATAGTTCACTAGTGCCAGACCTTGTATATTTCCACGTGCTACACCATTTATTACGATTACTCTTACTACAGATTTAGTTCACTGTGTCACTGCACATATATATCCTTGCCACTCGCTATATTACTTAGATAGTTTAATATCTGTTTGTTAATTTCCACCTCCGATTTTAAATGTATCTGGCAATAATTCGCTGGCGCTGTCAGGCCTATTTCCACACTAACCGTTCCTCCACCGGCACTCTAGAATTTACACTATAGTCCATATTTTTTTCTATTTAGTGTTCACTGCGATTCCTCTTATGTTGGTTCAAATGTGTATATGCACTTTATGGTTACACACACTTATTTCCCATACTCTGTCTCCTCCGTGACTATCAGTTAACGCAATTTTGACGGAGCTCCCCCCCGCGTGACCGCTCTACACCCGGTGTCAATAACACAAGTCAGTGTGAGTGATGCTGGTGTCAATAACACAGGTCAGTGTGAGTGACGCTGGTGTCAATAACACAGGTCAGTGTGAGTGATGCTGGTGTCAATAACACAGGTCAGTGTGAGTGATGCTAGTGTCAATAACAAAGATCTACATGAGAGAAAGTAAAAGGTTAAAAAGCATAATAATTAAACAAGTGGGGAAGGGTTAGTGGAAACAAACTTTAGAATTAAAGACATCAATGTAATGATCTTGGCCAACGTGTTGAAAGAAAGAAGAAGAATGTAATGATCGTGATAATTGTCAGCTCAAGATACAATGTCACTGTAGGCTCAGTGATAGTATAGTTCATAGCTTACAACCGTTACTGAGCATACACTGCTCACGTGATCAGCCGTTAGCCCATGTCAAAGGTCATCCTTTTGAATGCCAAGAGTGCCCACTTCCAAGAGAGTGAGTACCATCCGAACAGGCAGAGTAGACACACGTAGGCTTACGGCTCTGAGTTCCATCCCATATATATCGACTTCAATACAGCAAGTAAAAAACCAATCTCGTCTGTTTATTACCCAATCTACGAAAGAAACCCCTCGCAACAACATATTATAAACACCAAGCACCTTCATACACTCCATAATAAAATAAAATTGAAAATTATATAGTATGCAAGAATAACTACTATTTTTGAAGGAGATTGGAGGGAGAGACTGAGACTGAGAGATGGAGAGTGAGGGGAAAGAAGGAATGCTGCTGCTTAACAAGAAACATTACAAGCTAAATAAATTATAATGCAGCACACAAGTGTGAAATTCTAGTTGTATAAATGGTAAACAATACAAGCCAAGTTATGATGGCATACCAGAACAGCTCTAGTAACATTACTAGCTACACGAGTTAGTGTATTACTAACCTGCAGTACTGACACCTTCTGTGTTGTCACTGTCAGCTTCCCATCACTACCAAAGAAGATGTCAAAGAGAAGCTTGACAAAAGCTTCTACAGCAACAGCATCACTACACTGCTTGGCCAGTTGTCTACACACTTCCACTGTGTCATCACGAACCTGGTCTTCCTTGGCATGGAGAGGACCTACACAAAAATCATTACTTAAAAAACAGCCATTTTCCAATCATTGGATAGTCTTACAAAAGTATTTAGGCACCCATATTTTCTTTCAATCACACCAACTGACACCCAAAATGATAGTATGAACCAAAAAAGAAATATATTCACCACATTCATTCAATAACTATACTGCCAGAAGTGCACAGACATCATAATTTAAGTAACCCTCCAAATTGCAACATGCCCACTGCCCCTTAAGAGTGCAGGTATGGTACTTCCCACCTCCACAACTCAAGCCTCAAATTCTTAAAATAACTTTCTTCTACTCATTTCACTTTAACATGCTCACACATGCCTACTAGCAACTGCAGTCCGTACCACTTAAAACCACTTTCACTCTTACTGGGATAGCCCCTACCTTCCTTCCACCCAAGATTCACACCCTCTCTTGGTCATACAATTCTGCTTTATTCTTTTTAAATGAAAAAAAAACATCTCAACAATCCTTCCTCTGCCCTCTCAATTATCTCTCTCATAACTGCTTACATCTTCTAACTTCCATAGGGTTAATTATGTGCATGCTGTAATATTCACACCACACACGTGACGAAACCCTATTTTTCCCATAAGATCTTTTATCTAACACAACGTTTTCATGAACGTAA
>WNWK01010980.1:0-29063 GCA_009830355.1 Cherax destructor
GGAATCTGCGCATGGGGCTCAACATCAATAACTCATCTCAGACCATTAATAACACAACAAAAGGCAGCAGTTAGAATGATAACAAATTCACACTCCAGACAACATACTCCACCAATTGTATTAAAAAATCTAAACTTACTCACCATACAAGACATCCATACTTTTTACTGTGCCTATTACATACATAGAAAACACTATGCAAATATTAACCCACCACTCAAACTTCTCCTTACCAATTTTAACAGGACACATGACCATAACACTAGACACAGAGCACTCCTCGATGTTCCCCGTGTCCATCTAACACTATGTAAAAACTCAATGCATATAAAAGGCACGAAAATTTGGAATTCATTACCTGTCATTGCCAAAGAAACCCTGCCTGTACCCCAATTCAAAATGATGCTAAAAAAACACCTTCTCACCCAAACCTAAATGAACAATATCAAACATTCCCAACAAAGTAGAATAATCACTTAAATGTAAAAACCTGATTAATCACTTAAATGTAAAAACCTGTTATGAATAATACATACTAAGCTAACTGTTTCTATAACATTTACATTATAATGACCACATAAACTGTAATTGCAATGCAACTAATTGTTTTAAATTGTTATCTCACTCAATTAATTGCATTGCTACAATTAATAAATTATTATGTTCAACTTATATTCAAATTTTACAACTTAGATACACAATTATACTTATTTTATAAATTATCAACCATAATTTTTTACCATGTAGTCTACTGTACTATTAATTAATCTTAAGAATGCCCGCAATGCACAGCATATTAGGGGCTTTTGGCATGTACACCTCATTTATACCTATGCAAGATTTCAGGTACGTCTTGCTACTTATACTTACACTTAGGTCACACTACGCAAACATGTCCACGTTTATGTATACACACTCATCTGAGTTTTCTTTGATTTTATCTTAATAGTTCTTGTTCTTATTGCTTTTCCCTTTCATATCCATGGGGAAGTGGAATAAGAATCTTTCCTCCGTAAGCCATGCGTGTTGTAAAAGTCAACTAAAATGCCGGGAACAATGGGCTAGTAACCCCTTTTCCTGTATAGCTTACTAAAAAGAAGAAGAAGAAAACCGTCAAAGTGGGATGTTTGAATGTGCGTGGATGTTGTGCGAATGATAAGAAAGAGATGATTGTAGATGTTATGAATGAAAAGAAGCTGGATGTCCTGGCTTTAAGTGAGACAAAGCTGAAGGGGGTAGGAGAGTTTCAGTGGGGAGAAATAAATGGGATTAGATCAGGGTTTCAAATAGAGTTAGAGCTAAAGAAGGAGTGGCAATAATGTTGAATAATCAGTTATGGCAGGTAAAGAAGGAATATAAATGTATAAATTCAAGGATTATGTGGAGTAAAATAAAGGTTGGATGTGAAAAGTGGGTTATAGTAAGTGTTTATGCACCTGGAGAAGAGAGAAGTGTAGAGGAGAGAGAGAGATTTTGGGAAATGTTGAGTGAGTGTGTGGGGAGTTTTGAACCAAGTGAGAGAGTAATTGTGGTTGGGGATCTTAATGCTAAAGTGGGTAAAAATGTTGTGGATGGAGTATTAGTTAAATTTGGGGTGCCAGGGGTAAATGTAAATGGGGAACCATTAATTGAGCTATGTGTAGAAAGAGGTTTGGTAATAAGTAATACATATTTTATGAAAAAGAGGATAAATAAATATACAAGGTATGATATAGCACGTAAGGAAAGTAGTTTGTTGGATTATGTATTGGTGGATAAAAGGTTGATGAGTAGGCTTCAGGATGTACATGTTTATAGAGGGGCAACGGATATATCAGATCATTATTTGGTTGTAGCTACAGTTAGGGTAAAAGGTAGATGGGACAAAAGAAAATGGCAACAGCAAGTAAGAGAGAGGTAAAAGTGTATAAACTAAGGGAGGAGGAAGTTAGGGTGAGATATAAGCAACTATTGGCAGAAAGGTGGGCTAGTGCAAGTAGGAGTAGTGGGGGGGTTGAAGAGAGTTGGGATAGTTTTAAAAATGCAGTATTAGAATGTGGGGCAGAAGTTTGTGGCTATAGGAGGGTGGGTGCAGGAGGAAAGAGGAGTGAGTGGTGGAATGAAGAAGTAAAGGGTGTGATAAAAGAGAAAAAGGTAGCTTATGAGAGGTTTTACAAAACAGAAGTGTTAATAGAAGAGCAGAGTATATGGAGAGTAAAAGAAAGGTGAAGAGAGTGGTGAGAGAGTGCAAAAGAAGAGGGATGAAAGAATGGGAGAGGCTCTGTCAAGAAATTTTGCTGAAAACAAGAAAAATTTTGGAGTGAGATAAACAAGGTAAGAAAGCCTAGGAACGAATGGATTTGTCAGTTAAAAACAGAGTAGGGAGTTAGTAGATGGGGAGCTGGAGGTATTGGGTAGATGGCGGGAATATTTTGAGGAACTTTTAAATGTCGATGAAAAAAGGAGGCGGTAATTTCATGTACTGGCCAGGAGGTACAACATCGTTTAGGAGTGAAGAAGAGCAGGATGTGAGTGTGAGGGAGGTGCGTGAGGCATTACGTAGAATGAAAGGGGGTAAAGCAGCTGGAATTGACGGAATCATGACAGAAATGTTAAAAGCAGGGGGGGATATAGTGCTGGAGTGGTTGGTATTTTTGTTTAATAAAATGTATGAAAGAGGGGAAGGTACCTAGGGATTGGCAGAGAGCATGTATAGTTCCTTTATATAAAGGGAAGGGGGATAAAAGAGAGTGTAAAATTATAGGGGAATAAGTTTACTGAGTATACCAGGTAAAGTGTATGGCAGGGTTATTATTGAAAGAATTAGAGGTAAGACAGAGAGTAGGATTGCAGATGAGCAAGGAGGCTTTAGAGTGGGTAGGGGATGTGTAGATCAAGTGTTTACAGTGAAGCATATATGTGAACAGTATTTAGATAAAGGTAGAGAAGTTTTTATTGCATTTATGGATTTAGAAAAGGCATATGATAGAGTGGATAGGGGAGCAATGTGGCAAATGTTGCAAGTGTATGGAATAGGTAGTAAGTTACTGAAGGCTGTAAAGAGTTTTTATGAGTATAGTGAGGCTCAGGTTAGGGTGTGTAGGAGAGAGGGAGATTACTTCCCGGTTAAAGTAGGTCTTAAGACAGGGATGTGTAATGTCACCATGGTTGTTTAATATATTTATAGATGGGATTGTAAAAGAAGTAAATGCTAGGGTGTTGGGGAGAGGGGTGGGATTAAATTATGGAGAATTAAATGCAAAATGGGAGTTGACACAGTTACTTTTTGCTGATGATACTGTGCTTATGGGAGATTCTAAAGAAAAGTTGTAAAGGTTAGTGGACGAGTTTGGGAGAGAGTGTAAAGGTAGAAAGTTAAAAGTGAACATAGATAAGAGTAAGGTGATGAGGGTATCAAACGATTTAAATAAAGAAAAATTGGATATCACATTGGAGAGAGGGATTATGGAAGAAGTAAATGTTTTCAGATATTTGGGAGTTGATGTGTCAGCGGATGGGTTTATGAAGGATGACGTTAACCATAGAATTGATGAAGGAAAAAAGGTGAGTGGTGCGTTGAGGTATCTGTGGAGACAAAAAACCTTATCCATGGAGGCAAAGAAGGGAATGTACGAAAGTATAGTGGTACCAACACTCTTATATGGGTGTGAAGCATGGGTTGCAAATGCTGCAGCGAGAAGGAGGCTGGAGGCAGTGGAGATGTCCTGTCTAAGGGCAATGTGTGGTGTAAATATTATGCAGAAAATTCGGAATGTGGAAATTAGGAGAAGGTGTGGAGTTACTAAAAGTATTTGTCAGAGGGCTGAAGAGGGGTTGTTGAGGTGGTTTGGTCATTTAGAGAGAATGGATCAAAGTAGAATGACTTGGAGAGCGTATAAATCTGCAGGGGAAGGAAGGCGGGGTAGGGGTCGTCCTAGAAAGGTTGGAGGGAAGGGGTAAAGGAGGTTTTGTGGGCGAGGGCTTGGACTTCCAGCAAGCATGTGTGAGCGTGTTAGATAGGAGTGAATGGAGACGAATGGTTTTGGGACATGACGATCTATTGGAGTGTGAGCAGGGTAACATTTTGTGAAGGGATTCAGGGAAACCAGTTAATTGATTTAGTTGGACTTGAGTCCTGGAAATGGGAAGTACAATGCCTGCACTTTAACCCTTTCAGGGTCCAAGGGGGGTCTCCGAAACTCGTTCTCAGGGTCCAAGAATTTAAAAAAAATAAAAAAATTATTTTTTCTTATGAAATGATAGAGAATATTTTTCTAATCATAACGCCACAAACATTATGAAATTTGATCGGAAACTAACGAAATTATGCTTTCGCGAAGTTAGCGGCAGCCATAACACTTAAGCATCGGCGATTTCGCCCACTTTGAGCCCTATTTTCGGCAAATTCCAATGTTTCAGGCAACTAAAATTATAGCTATTTCGCTAGAACTCCATTTCTTCTATCGATTGAGTACAAGAAACCGCCTATTTAGCTATTACAACTACCCAAAATAGTGGTCAGAAAATGGCAATTTGGCCAATTTCACACAAATTTCAAACGATGCCAATTTCAAAATAGGGTCCAGAATAAACAAGACAGACATTCCTGGCACTAAAATAACGTCTTCTCTGTTCATTAGTCACGTTTCCAGGCCCCTCTTACATTAGTTTTGCTTTTCATTTTGAATTTTTATTCTCACAAAATAATAGAAGATTTACTGTTATGTATACAACTGCATCATTGTAAAAATTGTATAAATAATATTAGAGCACTTGTGCATGAATATTAGACTCGCCAGTTGATGTGTATTGGATGCATGGTGTGATTTGTTTACTCTTGAACATCGTCAAAAATCGAACATTTTCGCTACTTTGAGCTCAATTTCAAGGTACTTGTCTTTGTCAAACCAATCAAAATCATCTCAATTTCTGTAATATATCTTCCAATCTATCAAATGAGACCAAGAAAACTAGAATACATCAATAAATACCATACGAAAATAGACTGCAAAGTCGCTGTTTTAAACCAAAAACACGGTCAGAGTTTTTTTTTCCTCATTATGCACTGTGTGGTGCAGGAATTTTTTTATACTGCGCACACTGACCACACAGACCCATTCTATCACATCTAGGCCTAACAGCCTGTTTCTGCTTGATTTGAGGGTGCTAGAATTTAGGCGTACTAGTACGTCAATAACCCCAGGGCGTAAGCCGTACTAGTACGTCAATAACCCTGAAAGGGTTAAAGGAGGGTTCTGGGATGGTGACAGCTGGGAGGGACTATTCTCAGCTGCCGTATCTGAGCGCCTCTGCAAAGACAGTGATTATGTATGAGTGTGGTGAAAGTGTTGAATGATGAAAGTATTTTCTTTTTGGGGATTTTCTTTCTTTCTGGGTCACCCTGCCTTGGTGGGAGACGGCCGACTTGTTGAAGACAAAAAAAAAAAAAAAAAAAAAAAATAATAAGAATAATAAGTAACATTTATGAAGGGACCATGCGTGTCGTAAGAGGCGACTAAAATGCCGGGTGCAAGGGGCTAGTAACCCCTTCTCCTGTATATATTACTAAATGTAAAAGGAGAAACTTTCGTTTTTTCTTTTGGGCCACCCTGCTTCGGTGGGAAACGGCCGACGTGTTCAAAGAAAGAAGATTTATGAAGGGATTCAGGGAAACCGGCAGGCCGGACTTGAGTCCTGGAGATGGGAAGTACAGTGTCTGCACTCTGAAGGAGGGGTGTTAATGTTGCAGTTTTATAACTGTAGTGTAAAGCGCCCCTCTGGCAAGACAGTGATGGAGTGAATGATGATGAAAGTTTTTCTTTTTCGGGCCACCCTGCCTTGGTGGGAATCGGCCGATGTGTTAATAAAAAAAAAAATAATAAATAAGAATAAGACGAATAAGAAAAATAATAATAATAATAATAATAATAATAATTCTCCATGGGGAAGTGGAACAGAATTCTTCCTCCATAAGCCATGTGTGTCGTAAGAGGCAACTAAAATGCTGGGAGCAATGGGTTAGTAACCCCTTCTCTTGTATACATTACTAAATTTAAAAAGGGAAACTTTCATTTTTCTTTTTAGGTCATCCTGCCTCAGTTGGACACGGCTGGTTTGTTGACAAAAAAAAAATACTAATAATTTTTTTAATTAATGCACCAGCCATCTCCCACCAAAGCAGGGTGACCTAAAAAAGAAAGATGAAAGTTTCCCTTTTTAAATTTAGTAATGTGTACAGGAGAAGGGGCTACTAGCCCTTTGCTCCTGGTTAAATACTATTATTATTAATATTATTGTACATAACCTCATGATAAAGTATATACCCTATAGCATGCAATCTTCCACTGCCAGAAATATACAAGTGACCAGTTTTTCAACTGATGGGGTGGGGTAGAATTTTGAAAAAAAAAAAAAAAAAAATTCTTACCACTGAAAGTTTATTTTTCTCAATAAGAAAAAAAAAAAAAAAAAAAAAAAAGACCCAAAACTTACTAACTTAAGAAGTGTTAAAATTAGTGAAATGTTACCCTGTAATGGCAACATCATTATGATTCAAGCAATATTTTTTTTTTTATTTTAGGTAATTATGCACATTTTTTCATAATTTTTTTTTCAATGTCTAACACTAAATTCAATGTTTGTACATGATAATACCTGTATGTGGTTTTCTATAGTTTTTATACAGTAAACAGGCAAAGCAACACTTTGCACCATTTACAGAAATTTACTACAAATTATTCAATATGAACAAAATTTTTTTATATCTATTGTTTGTTTATGTATTATAACATTTATTTACAGGATCTTTCATTACATTACAGTTTTTCATTGCATGATATTACTGGAAAAGTTGAGCTAGGCAGAGTGGATATAATGCAGAGAATCCATAGTTATGAGGAGGTGCAGGTTTACTAAAAGTATTATTCAGAAGGCTGAGGAGGGGTTGTTGAGGTGGTTTGGACATTTAGAGAGGATGGAACAAAATAGAATGACTTGGAGTATGTATAAATCTGTAGCAGAAGGAAGGCAGAGTAGGGGTCAGCCTAGGAAAGGTTGAAGGGAGGGGGTAAAGGAGGTTTTGTGTGCAAGGGGTTTGGACTTCCAGCAGGCATGCATGAGCGTGTTAGATAGGAGTGAGTGGAGACGAATGGTTATGACTTGAAGTGTTGTTGGAGTGTGAGCAAGTAACATGAAAGGATTCAGGAAAACCAGCACATGGACTTGAGTCCTGGAGGTGGTACAGTTTTTAACTGTAGTGTAGGTGTGCCTCTGGAAAGACAATGATGGAGTGAATGATGATGAATGTATTTCTTCTTTTTTGGGTCACCCTGCCTTGGTGGGAAATGGCCAATGTGTTAAAAAAAAAAAAAAATCTTTGCATTGTTTCTATGGTTCACCTCATCATTCATAAACCCTTCTGCTGACAAGTCAACTCCCAAATATCTGAACACATTCACTTTCCCCACACTCCATCCCTCCAATGTGACATCCAATCTTTCATTACCTATTTTTTTTTTATTCTCATCACCTTGCTCTTTCCTATGTTCGCTTTCAATTTCCTTCTTTTACACACCTTCCCAATTTCGTCCACCAACCTCTGCAACTTCTCTTCAGAATCTCCCAAAAGCATAGTGTCATCAGCAAAAAGCAGTTGTGACAACTCCCACTTTGCATTAGATTCCTTATCTTTCAATCCCACACCTCTTGCCAACACCTGAGCTTTCATTTCTCTTACAACCTTATCTCTAAATATATTGAACAACCATTGTAACATTACGCATCCCTGTCTAAGGTCTACTTTTACTGGGAAATAATCTCCCTCTCTCCTACATACCCTAATCCGAGCCTCACTATCCTCGTAAAAACTCTTAACTGCTTTCAGTAACCTACCACCTAATCCATACACTGACAGTATGTGCCACATTGCTTCCCTATCTACCCTATTTTATGCCTCTTTTTTAAGTCCATAAATGCAATGAAAACCTCTTTCATATCTAATACTGTACTTATATGCTACACTGTAAATACTTTGTCTACACATTCCCTCTACCCTTTCTAAAGCCTCCTTGTTCATCTGCAATCCTGCTCTGTCTTATTTTTATTCTTTCAATAATAACTACCTTACCAGGTATACTCAACAGGCTTATTCCCCTATAATTCTTGTACTCGCTTTTGTCCCCTGTGCCCTTATACAAAGAAATTATGCATGCTCTCTGCCATTCCTTAGGTACCTTCCCCTCTTCTATACATTTATTAAATAAAAGCACCAATCATTCCAAAACTATATCCCCACCTGCTTTTAACATTTATGTCTTGATCCCATCAATCACAGCTGCTTTACCCTCTTTCATTCTACCCACAGCTTCATGTACCTTCCTCACAATAACATCTGGCTCTTTCTCACTTCCTTGGCCAATGCATGAAATCACAGCTTCCCTATCTTCATCAACATTTAGTAGTTTCTCAAAATATTCCCTCCATCTAATAACTCTTTTATTTTTAACTGTCAAATCCATTTGTTCCCTAATCTTTCTCAACTTATTAATCTCACTCTAAAACTTTTTCTTATTCTCAGCAAAATTTGTTAATCTCCATGGGAAAGTGGAAAAGAATTCTTCCTTCATTAACCATGTGTGTGGTAAGAGGCAACTAAAATGCTGGGAACAAGGGAATAGTAACCGCTTCTCCTGTATAAATTACTAAACGTAAAAAGAAGAAAAGCTTTCATTTCTTCTTTTTTTTGGGTCACCCTACCTCAGTAGGCAACGATGCTGCATTTCTCTTTATACATAAAGTAACCTTTGATTATTTAGTTCTTTATCCTCTTCTATAAGTGTCTTCCTTTCACTGAGCTGCTACAATATTGGAAATATGTAAGTGCACACTTACTTATAATATCTTCGTCATCACTAAATACTGGCTTCTCAGTGTTGCCACCATCAGCTTCATAGTAATCATCACCAAACATACGTGACATTGCAACATCATGGGCTTTAGGGTCAAAGTCGTTCTCTAGTTCCTTTTCCTGAGAAGATGGTTTTAATTAATAAAATAGTTGTATAAATCTTTTCATGTTTGCACTTCAACATATCTAATAAAGATTTAGTGTTAAAATTAAACAAATCTAATCTTACAATTATTCATATTTCTATTTAATGCACTTGATGGCTTTCAAAGTTCCAGGTGTGAAGTATAGAATCAGCATGCAGGAAAACAAGACTGACCAGCAATATCATCCAAAACAGTGTTTGATGCAACAATAAACAACTATAAACACAGAAAGCGTGTGTGAGCGTGTTAGATAGGAGTGAATGAAGACGAATGGTTTTTGGGACCTGACGAGCTGTTGGAGAGTGAGCAGGGTAATATTTAGTGAAGGGATTCAGGGAAACTGGTTATTATAGATTTAGCCGGACTTGAGTCCTGGAAATGGGTAGTACAATGCCTGCACTTTAAAGGAGTGGGTCTGGGATAGTGACAGTTTGAAGGGACTATTCTAAACTGTAGTATCTGAGCATCTCTGCAAAGACATTGATTATGTATGAGTGAGGTGAAAGTGTTGAATGATGAAAGTATTTTCTTTTTGGGGATTTTCTTTCTTTTTGGGTCACCCTGCCTCGGTGGGAGACGGATGACTTGTTGAAAAAAAATATATAATAAACAATAGAGCACTCTCAGTGCAAGCATATGTGAAATTAAAAAAAAAAATATTTTGAAGTACTATTCTCAAATCACTGTTAAAAAAGATTTTTGTTAAAGAGCTTCCTGTACTGCAAAACAAACCAAAATTCCAAAAACAAAACAAAAAAAAATTATTACCAATATCACCACAATCACAGATTTGCAGGGTTATGTCCTTGGAATCTAAAATCAACAATTAATTTTTTTTTCAACAAACAGGCCGTATCCCACCAAGCGAGGGTGGCCCAAAAAGAAAAACAATAGTTTCTCTTTTCAACTTTAGTAATGTATACAGGAGAAGAGGTTACTAGCCCCTTGCTTCTGGCATTTTAGTCACCTCTTATGACATGCATGGCTTAAGGAGGAAGAATTCTGTTACACTTCCCCATGGAGATAAGAGGAAATAAACAAGAACAAGAACCAGTAAGAAAATAGAAGAAAACCCAGAGGGGTCATACCTCGGTTAACGATATTAATCTGTCAGAGAGGGCATATCTGTAACCGAATCAATCGTTATCCGAATCAATTTTCCCCATAAGAAATAATGGAAATAAAATTAATCCGTTCCAGACTTCCAAAAGTAGTAAAATAAAATATTTTTTAGAACTTTTTGACATTAAATAATACACAATTTAATGAACATTAAAGAAATACATGTAAATATAGTACAATAACATGTCACTTACATTTATTGAAGAGTTGTTGATGTGTGGAGGATGGGAGGAGGGGAAAGGATGGAGTATAGTATGCTAGTGTTTGGAAGGGAAATCCCCTTCCATTTACGCTGCAGGTGGCAAGTTCTTTTCTGGGGTTACTGGCCTTTTTCTTTTAATGCCACTAGGACCAGGTTGAGAGTCACTGGACCCCTCTCTAACCAAAAATCTGTCCAGGGAGCTCTGTGTCTGGCGATTCTTTAACACATCCCTGAAATGACACACTACTGTGTCATTGTACAGGTTGCCAGCACGGCCTGCAACAGCATGGTTAGGGTGATATTCATCCATAAAGCCTTGCACATCAGTCCATTTGGCACAGATCTCCCTAATCCTTGAAGAAGGCACCTTCTTCCATCTCTGTTCCACCTCCTTCTCCTCTGAACCATTGTCCTGACCTGTGGTCTCTTGTTGCAGTTGCTGTTGAAGCTCTTGCAGATCTTCAGTGGTTAGCTCTTCCTTGTGCTCCTCCACCAACTGTTCCACATCCTCACCACTCACCTCCAACCCCATGGACTTGCCCAGTTCCACAATTTCTTCCACAACAGGCTCAGGGTTCTGAGGCTCAGCCCCAAAACCTTCAAAATCCCTCTCTAGGACACAGTCTGGCCACAATTTTCTCCAGGCAGAGTTCAAAGTCCTGGTAGTCACTCTCTCCCAAGCCTTACCTATAAGGTGTACACAATGCAGGATATGGAAATGGTTTTTCCAAAAGTCTCTTAGGGTTATATTCATGTCTGTGGTCACATCAAAGCACTTTTGAAACATTGCTTTCGTGTAGTTTTTTAAAGTTGGAAATGACCTGCTGGTCCATGGGCTGGAGAGGAGTGGTATTAGGGGGCAAGAACTTCACTTTGATGAATTTAAACTCCTCCACAATTTTCTCTACCAAGTTTGGAGGATGACAAGGAGCATTGTCCATTATCAGGAAGCACTTAAGTGGCAAATTATTTTCCTGGAGATATTTCTTCACACTGGGGCCAAACACGCCATTGAACCATTAAGAAAATGTCCTTTGTGACCCATGCCTTTTTGTTAGACTTCCACATCACACACAAGTTAGACTTGGTGATACCGCATCTGCCAAACACTCGGGGATTTTCAAAAAGATACACCAGAAAAGGCTTCACTTTGCAATCACCACTGGCATTAGCACAAAGCATCAGAGTAGGCTTATGTCCTGGCTGTGCCTTTTCCTCTTGAGTAATGAAGGTCCTGTTGGGCATTTTCTTCCAAAACAGGCCTGTTTCATCACAATTAAACACTTGTTGGGGGAGGAATTGTTCAGCCTCTATGTACCCCTGGAATTCAGGCACATATTTTTCAGCTGCACTTTTGTCACAACTGGCTGCCTCACCATGCCTCACAACACTATGTATGCCACTTCGATTCTTAAATTTTTGAAACTAGCCTCTGCTGGCATTAAATTCGCTCACTTCAGCACTCGTTGCAGGCATTTTCTTAACAAGATCATAATGCAACTGCCTTGCTTTTTCACATATTATTGCCTGCGAAACAGTATCTGCTGCTAACTGTTTCTCATTGATCCACACCAACAACAAATTTTCCACATCTTCCAGCACTAGCAATCTCTGTTTTGTGATCACATATGCACCTTTCGCAATAACAGCTTCCTTGATTTTACGTGTATTTCCCTTGGCCACAATGGTAGCGATGGTAGAATAGGCTTTACCATACAGCCTGGCCAGCTCAGTGATACGCACTCCACTTTCATATTTTTCTATTATCTCCTTCTTCTGTTCTACTGTATTTCTGAGCCTCTTTACCACAGGCTTAGCACTAGGAGCTTTCCTTGGACCCATGGTAGCTTATTTAGCAGTTGCAAGCACTAAAAACAGTGGAATAATGACAATATACTGGTATGAATGCATGGGTGGAGTGTGTGGTGGTCGCTCTTGCTTGTAAACAATGGCACACTGACGCTCCCTGGAGTGCCCGCACAGCTGGGCGCCACGCAGACGCGTCCGGGACGAATATCGTAAACCGAAGCAATCATTGTAAACAGAGTCACTATTTTGACATAAAAATGTATCGCTAACCGAATTTATCGCTATCCGACGCCATCGTTAACCGAGGTATGACTGTACAGTGGTACCTCGAGTTACGATGGTCCCCAAAATCGCCCTTTTATGTAAGTTTATTTTTTTAAATGCTTTTGTAAGTATATTTTTGGGGGTGTAAAAGGACTAGTCTATTTTACATTATTCCTTATGGGGATAAATTCGTTTGGTAATGGCATTTGAACAGCATTCTCGAACGAAAAAATATCGTAACTCGAGGTACCACTGTATATATATGCTTGTACATGCATGTGTAGTGTGACCTAAGTAGAAGTAGCAAGACGTACCTGAAATCTTACATGAAATACAAAATTATGCCTGCATAATAAATTTTGTTTCAGATCTAGGCTCATTTTGATTCCAAAGACCAGATCTCTTTAAATAATGCTCTAATCTAATTAATTTTAAACTTAAAAGAAGCACCTGGGGAAGGGTTTGTTTGTTAATGCCCCACCTCTCAACTTACTGCTTACCAGATTTACTCTTTCCTGGCCTCGTGGGCCCTATCATACCTACTGTATCCTTGTGACTCACCAGTGTCTTTAACCTTCAGCTATGTCCTCACAAGTACTGTTTCTCACCACTCAAACATCCTGTCCTGTTTGCCCTATCAATTCCACCAAGTATTT
Source organism: Cherax destructor (assembly GCA_009830355.1). Classification (NCBI taxonomy): domain Eukaryota; kingdom Metazoa; phylum Arthropoda; class Malacostraca; order Decapoda; family Parastacidae; genus Cherax; species Cherax destructor. Next base: position 13,084 of record WNWK01010980.1, read on the forward strand.
TGTTTGTTGCTAACATGTCTCCCCTGGTCCTTCTGTCTTCCAGGGTTGTTAGATTCAATTCCTTAAGCCTCTCTTTGCAGCTTATACCTCTTAGCTCTGGAACTAGTCTTGTTGCATACTTCTGCACTTTCTCCAGTTTCTTAACCCTTTCAAAACTCTTGCGATACCTGGAGTATACCTGGATAGGGTTTTGGGGGTCAACACCCCCGGCAGCCTGGTTTGAGATCAGGCCTCATGGTGGATCAGGGTCTGATCAAACAGGCTGTTACTGCTGGCCGCACATAAACCGACATAAGAACTACAGCCCAGCTGATCAGGTACTGACTTTAGGTGCTTGTTCAGCACCTTCTAGAAGACAGCCAGGGGTCTATTGGTAATCCCCCTTATGTATGTTGGGATGGAGTTGAAATTAAGAGCCAACAGCATCTCAATTTAAAAAACAACAACTCTGAAATGGAAGAGAATCTTTTTCTGAAGGTATTGACACCAAAAATGCAAAATTTAATTGAAACGTATAGAATTATGCAGGCACAAATTTGGTGGTCTGGGCGCAATTGATGCATAAGCGATTTTGCCTAATATTTGGGTCCTATTGTAAGCCAATTCTATTGCTCAGCTTTACTAAATTCGTAGCTATTTTGCTAGTATGCTTTCTATTGTATCGATATAGTACAAGAAACTGCCCATTCAGCTACTGGAACTACCCAATATGCACACAAGTTGGAAATCTGGCCTATTTTACACAAAATTGAACAAATTCCAATTTAAAAAATGAAACAAACACTGTAGGAATTCAAGCTAATAAGCAATAAGTAATTTTTTCTCTCTTTGCTAATCATGTCCTCAGGCCTCTCCTATATAATACATATCCACCATTTTGAATCCAAAATCAAAGTTTTACTCTTCTTCTCAGGTAATAAAATATAATCAAGAATGACTGGTCATGGTTTAGGCTATACCAATAATTGAAGCAGATCTAATAAAACCCCATAAAATAGACCAAGTGTCAAGGGGTCCTACCCTTCATCAGGAAAAAGAAAAGTTGCTACTTTGAGGCGTACTTCAAACTACTTCCAGTCTGATACCAACCAAAATCATCTCCATCTGGAGGGAAGGAGGAGTAGGGGTCGTCCTAGGAAAGGTTGGAAGGAGGGAGTAGAAAAGGTTGTGTGCACAAGGGGCTTGGACATACACAGGCATGTGAGTGTGTTAGATAGGAGTGAATGGAGACAAATGGTTTTTGGGACCTAACAAGCTGTTGGAGTGTGAGCAGGGTAATTTGTGAAAGGATTCAGGGAAACCAGTTAGCCGGAAACATTTGCATTGCGTAATTTTAATTTACACAGACATTCTGGAAGAAAATCATCATGATAAATGAGGAATTAGTGAGTACAGCCTCTCCTCACTTAGCGACGTACTCGTTTACTGATGCCTAGGACTTACGACGGACTCTCTGATCAGTATTCATATCTAAATAGGTACAGGTATCCCTCAACATTCGCGAGGGTTAGGGGATCAAGAGCCTCGTGAATGTTGAAAAATCGCGAATGTTTGGTGCCCCAATATATTGTAGGGAAATATAATACAATACTGCTTCCTTAACCTATTGAACCATGAACAATCATAAAACATATAAACATCGTAAAATAATGTACTATATACATGTTATTTTGACATGAGCTGGCTGTGAAGGGAGGCCTGTAATAGTATAATTATACAATACACATTTTATAGTGTTGTGAAGTGCCATGGGGAATCAAGTTACTGACACTGCTTCTTCTGCCTCTGCTGTAGCTCCGCCCACTTTGTAATGATGCCAAATGTTGAATTAAATATGTATACATTAGAACAAAAAATGAAACTCCAACTTCATAACTTTATTTTAATTTGCATAACTCATATATTACACACGCTGGATAACAGGTATATCTAGCTACTTCTACTTACACTTTAGGTCACACTACACTGGCATGCACATGCATATATATACATACACACATCTAGGTTTTTCTTCTTTTTCTTAATAGCTCTTGTTCTTTTTATTTTCTCTATTGTCCATGGGGAAGTGGAAAAGAATCTTTCCTCCGTAAGCAATGCGTGTCGTATGAGGCGACTAAAATGCCGGGAGCAATGGGCTAGTAACCCCTTCTCCTGTACAAATTTACTAAAAAAGAGAAGAAGAAAAACTTTATAAAACTGGGTTGTTTGAATGTGCGTGGATGTAGTGCGGATGATAAGAAAGAGATGATTGCCGATGTTATGAATGAAAAGAAGTTGGATGTCCTGGCCCTAAGCGAAACAAAGCTGAAGGTGTTAGGCGAGTTTCAGTGGGGAGAAATAAATGGGATTAAGTCAGGAGTATCTGAGAGAGTTAGAGCTAAGGAAGGGGTAGCAATAATGTTGAAGGATCAGTAATGGAAGGAAAAGAGGGAATATGAATGTGTAAATTCAAGAATTATGTGGATTAAAATAAGGGTCGGATGTGAAAAGTGGGTCATAATAAGTGTGTATGCACCTGGAGAAGAGAGGAGTGTAGAGGGGAGAGAGAGATTTTGGGAGATGTTAAGCAAATGTATAGGAACTTTTGAACCAAACGAGAGAGTAATTGTGGTAGGGGACCTAAATGCTAAAGTGGGAGAAACATGCAGAGAGGGTGTAGTAGGTAAGTTTGGGGTGCCAGGTGTAAATGATAATGGGAGCCCTTTGATTGAACTTTGTATAGAAAGGGGTTTAGTTATAAGTAATACATATTTTAAGAAAAAGAGGATAAATAAGTATACAAGATATGATGTAGGGCGTAATGACAGTAGTTTGTTGGACTATGTATTGGTAGATAAAAGACTGTTGAGTAGACTTCAGGATGTACATGTTTATAGAGGGGCCACAGATATATCAGATCACTTTTTAGTTATAGCTACAGTGGGAGTAAAAGGTAGATGGGATACAAGGAAAATAGAATCAGTAAGTAAGAGAGAGGTGAAGGTTTATAAACTAAAGAGGAGGCAGTTAGGGTAAGATATAAACAACTATTGGAGGATAGATGGGCTAGTGAGAGTCTAGGCAATGGGGTCGAAGATGTATGGGGTAGATTTAAAAATGTAGTGTTAGAGTGTTCAGCAGAAGTTTGTGGTTACAGGCGAGTGGGTGCGGGAGGGAAGAGGAGCGATTGGTGGAATGATGATGTAAAGAGAGTAGTAAGGGAGAAAAAGTTAGCATATGAGAGGTTTTTACAAAGTAGAAGTGATGCAAGGAGGGAAGAGTATATGGAGAGAAAAGAGAGGTTAAAAGAGTGGTGAAGCAATGTAAAAAGAGAGCAAATGAGAGAGTGGGTGAGATGTTATCAGCAAATTTTGTTGAAAATAAGAAAAAGTTTTGGAATGAGATTAATAAGTTGAGGAAGCCTAGAGAACAAATGGATTTGACAGTTAAAAATAGGAGAGGAGAGTTATTAAATGGAGAGTTAGAGGTATCGGGAAGATGGAGAGAATATTTTGAGGAGTTGTTAAATGTTGATGAAGACAGGGAAGCTGTGATTTCGTGTGTAGGGCAAGGAGGAATAACATCTTGTAGGAGTGTGGAAGAGCCAGTTGTGGGTGTAGGGGAAGTTCGTGAGGCAGTGGGTAGAATGAAAGGGGTAAGGCAGCTGGGATTGATGGGATAAAGATAGAAATGTTAAAAGCAGGTGGGGATATAGTTTTGGAGTGGTTGGTGCTATTATTTAATAAATGTATGGAAGAGGGTAAGGTACCTAGGGATTGGCAGAGAGCGTGTATTGTTCCTTTGTATAAAGGCAAAGGGGAGTGCAAAAATTATAGGGGAATAAGTCTGTTGAGTGTACCTGGTAAAGTGTATGGTAGAGTTATTATTGAAAGAATTAGGAGTAAGACAGAAAGCAGGATAGCAGATGAACAAGGGGCTTTAGGAAAGGTAGGGGGTGTGTAGACCAAGTGTTTACAGTGAAACATATAGGTGAACAGTATTTGGATAAGGGTAAAGAGGTTTTTGTGGCATTTATGGATTTGGAAAAATCGTATGATAGGGTAGATAGGGGGGCAATGTGGCAGATGTTGCAGGTGTATGGAATAGAAGGAAGGTTACTGAAAGCAGTGAAGAGTTTTTATGAGGATAGTGAGGCTCAGGTTAGAGTGTGTAGGAAGGAAGGGGACTATTTCCCAGTAAAAGTGGGCCTTAGACAAGGATGTGTGATGTCACCGTGGTTGTTCAATATATTTATAGATGGGGTTGTAAGAGAAGTGAATGCGAGGGTCTTGGCAAGAGGTGTGGGACTAAAAGATAAAGAAGCAAATACAAAGTGGGAGTTGTCACAGTTGCTTTTGCTGATGACACTGTGCTTTTGGGAGATTCTGAAGAGAAGTTGCAGAGGTTGGTGGATGAATTTGGTAGGGTGTGTAAAGAAGAAAATTGAAAGTGAATATAGGAAAGAGTAAGGTGATGAGGATAACAAAAAGAATAGGTGACGAAAGATTGGATATCAGATTGGAGGGAGAGTATGGAGGAGGTGAATGTATTCAGATATTTGGGAGTGGACATGTCAGCAGATGGGTCTATGAAGGATGAGGTGAATCATAGAATTGATGAGGGAAAAGGGTGAGTGGAGCACTTGAGTCTGTGGAGACAAAGAACTTTGTCCATGGAAGTAAAGAGGGAATGTATGAGAGTATAGTTATACCAATGCTCTTATATGGGTGTGAAGCATGGGTGATGAATGTTGCAACGAGGAGAAGGCTGGAGGCAGTGGAGATGTCGTGTCTGAGGTCAATGTGTGGTGTGAATATAATGCAGAGAATTCGGAGTTTGGAAATTAGGAGGAGGTGCGGGATTACCAAAACGGTTGTCCAGAGAGCTGAGGAGGGGTTGTTGAGGTGGTTTGGACATGTAGAGAGAATGGAACGAGACAGAGTGACTTCGAGAGTGTATAAATCTGTAGTGGAGGGAAGGCGGGGTAGGGGTCGGCCTAGGAAAGGTTGGAGGGAGGGGGTAAAGGAAGTTTTGTGTGCGAGGGGCTTGGACTTCCAGCAAGCATGTGTGAGCGTATTTGATAGGAGTGAATGGAGGCACATGGTTTTTAATACTTGACGTGCTGTTGGAGTGTGAGCAAAGTAACATTTATGAAGGGATTCAGGGAAACCGGCAGGCCGGATTTGAGTTCTGGAGATGGGAAGTACAGTGCCGGCACTCTGAAGGAGGGGTGTTAATGTTGCAGTTTTATAACTGTAGTGTAAAGCACCCCTCTGGCAAGACAGTGATGGAGTGAATGATGATGAAAGTTTTTCTTTTTCGGGCCACCCTGCCTTGGTGGGAATCGGCCGATGTGTTAATAAAAATAAAAAAAAAATATATTACAGAAAACAATAAAAAGTAAAATACACATACAATGAGTTACGCTTACAGAAAAAAACATTAAATTCACCATCTAACATCGTTACGAAGTGGGAGGAGCTATTGGAGGGAGGGAGAGGCGCAGTAACATTCAGTGTCTGGTGAGTCGTCATGGGTGATGGATGTTAGCCTTATTGCTAATAAAATGTGTAATTACACTAATATTAGTAATAAATGTTATCTATCTATTACATTTATTCCAAATTGATATCAGAAACATGATAAATACCCTAGAACTGTAATAAAGATGCTGAAATGAATAATATATGCCATATTATATGAGGGGTGAGAGAGCAGGACCGCCGCCATATGAGATGTTTACATCAGGGTAAACATGCCTAAATCACTCTTGTTATAAGAACAAATGCAAAAATAGCATTTATTATTTTTAGAATAATAATAATTTATAATAATTGATCTGGAGCACTTTAAATGTTATCAGTATATGGTAGCTGACATTTAGAGCACTCCACAGCAATTATTATTAATTATTATTATTATTATTTCCCTACAATATATTGTAAGAAAATAATATTAATATTAATAATAATAATTATTATTATTATCTCCCTACAATATATTGTAGGGAAATAATAATTATAAATAATAATTAATAATAATTGCTGTTGAGTGCTCTAAATGTCAGCTACCAAATACTGATGACATTTAAAGTGTTCCAGATCAATTATTATAAATTATTATTATTCTAAAAATAATAAATTTTATTTTTGCATTTGTTCTTATAACAAGAGTGATTTAGGCATGTTTACCCTGATGTAAACATCTCATATGGCAGCGGTCCTGCTCTCTTACCCTCATATAATATGGCATATATTATTCATTTCAGCATCTTATACAGTCTAGGGTATTTATCATGTTTCTGATATCAATTTGGAATAAATGTAATAGATAGATAACCTTTATTTAGTACATTCATTACTTACTGCTTCCTTAACCTATTGAACCATGAACAATCATAAAACACATGAAAACATAGTAAAATATTGTACTATATAGTACTACATACATGTTATACTGTAGTTTAACCTTAACTGTCAAACGAGATCTACGTTTGTGGGCAGTGCTCTGACCTTATTCTCATAAGAGCATGTAAAAACAGTAGATATACGTGTGCGTGGTAGCACCTGACTGATATTCTAATAGAATGTAAACGTAGATCTACGTTTGGAGTGCTACACAAGCAAACATGGATCTATGTTTGGACAGTTTAAGGGTTAATAACAAATAATGAACAAACAAAACACTCAGTGAGTGAGTGGTGGGTGGGCTGGCTTCTGGGTCGGAGGGAAGGTAGTAGGGACGCTCGGGTGGCGGGAAACTTAAATATGATTTGGTGGGTGGGAATTTGGCGGCCGGGAATTTGGCAGCCGGGAATTCGCGAGTGTGTGAAGCCCGCGAAAGTTGAGGGATACCTGTATATTAGAACTGATTTCCTCTATTCTGTGTATTTCAATATACAGTACACTACTGTATAAACATTTAAAAATATACCAGAAATGTTATAAATGGTGCAAAGGTGACATTAAAACAATGTCAAAGATGGTTGACACAAACTCACTGCCATTATAGTACGCTCCTCGCTTAGCGACGAATTCGTTTAACGACGTGGTCTTAGGAACGGAACCCCGTTGTTAAGTGAAGAGAGGCTGTAATCAAACGGGAGCTGGCAGAGAGCAGGGTGCAAAAGGAAAAAAATAAAAATGTTGTACTCAAAGATACTCTAACAGGATGTGCTATATGTCTACGATAGCAAGCCTCGCCTAGCAAAGCAGGATGCCCATCTACGAGATGACCATAGACAAGTTTGGTATATCAATAAGTTTGCACTTTTTTTTTTTTAACAAGTCGGCCGTCTCCTACCGAGGCAGGGTGACCCAAAAAGAAAGTCCACAAAAAGAAAATACTTTCATCATCATTCAACACTTTCACATCAATCATACATAATCACTGTCTTTGCAGAGGCACTCAGATACTACAGTTTAGAATTGTCCCTCCAAACTGTCACTATCCCAGACCCCTGCTTTAAAGTGCAGGCATTGTACTTCTCATTTCCAGGACTCAAGTCCGGCTAAATCTATAATAACCGGTTTCCATGAATCCCTTCACTAAATATTACCCGGCTCACACTCCAATAGCTCGTCAGGTCCCAAAAACCATTCGTCTTCATTCACTCCTATCTAACACACTTGCTGGAAGTCCAAGCCCCTCGCCCACAAAACCTCCTTTACCCCCTCCCTCCAACCTTTTCGAGGACGACCCCTACCCCTCCTTCCTTCCCCTATAGATTTATACGCTCTCCAAGTCATTCTACTTTGATCCATTCTCTCTAAATGACCAAACCACTTCAACACCCCTCTTCAGCCCTCTGACTAATACTTTTAGTAACTCCACACCTCCTAATTTCCACACTCCAAATTCTCTGCATAATATTTACACCACACATTGCCCTTAAACAGGACATCTCCACTGCCTCCAGCTGCCTCCTTGCTGCAGCATTTACAACCCAAGCTTCACACCCATATACGTGTGTTGGTACATCCCATACTTTGGTATATCCCATAAATTAGCACTCGCACGAGTGCTAACAAATGGGAGACTGGATCGCAAGTAAGAAAGCTGAAATATAGGTGAGAAAAGACATAAAATTTAAGTGTAATAAATAGTTTCAGAAATAATATACACAGTTCATGAAAGCTCACCCCAAGATCAATATCCATGTTTCCTGATACTTCTTTAATTTTTTCTATCTTAGCTTCAATTTCTTTATATTTCAAAGCCTTCAATTTTTCAATCGCAATTCGCTTCACTTCCTTTTCCTCTTTTTTACGCTGTTTGACAGCTTCATGCATGCGTTTTCTTCTCTCATCTTTTGGACGCAAAGATTCGGAAATTACTCGAGGATAGCGCTTCATAAATTCTTGATCTGGTTCTTCGTACCTAAGTGAAAACAAAAGGCATTTGAAATATTATCATAAATAAGATTATGCTATAATTCATTGCAATGTTAAAAAATATAATGCACTAACTGCATTGAAAATAATGAAAAAATATTAAAACTTCATTGAACAGCAAATTGAAATGTTCAGTTTAATGCAAGAAGGATAAAACTGGTATTAGGAAATATTGTTTTAATGTCTTACATACCTGTTGGAGTGTATACACCAATTGCAACAGTGATAAAGGAAAGCCATCATAAGCTTAAACCTAGTGCTGACACACTCAAAACAAGCTATATAAAAGGAAGAGTATAGGTTACCCAAGAATGCTAGAAAGAAAGTCAAGAAACTACACGTTCTCTCATCAATTATTTTTTTCTTGTCATATTAATGTCTGAGACCAGACTGATTCCTGTAATTAAAAAAAAAAAATTATATTAACCCTTAACCCGTAAACGGTCCAAACATATATACGTATACGTTAGTACCGCTACTGCCCCAAACGTATATTTACGTTTCATTTTTCCTGCCTCCAAATTTGGCACGATTGGCCTGAGATGCCTGGTCAGCATAGAATGGGTCTTAGCCCTTGGTGTGCACTGTATTAAAACATCTGGGACCACTTAGTACCTTGTGAGAGCACCAGTTCAATTGAGCGCCAGCTAGAGCAAACAGCGCGGCAAACGCATGGGATTCACTGATTTCATGTAGTATTAACTCTCCCATTTTAAGGGAAAAGTGATGTTGACCCCGAGTTTAGTGACTTTGAAGTGGATGTTGCCATAAGTGGTCGAGGAAATATCAAAAACCTTGATAATAACCCATGTGCAACATTTGTGCAACATCCTTTCAGAATGGATCTCTCTCAGACGGGAGAGCTAGATGCTAGACGGACAGACAGACAGAGACCTTGACAGACAGGGAGCTTGACAGACAGGCAGAAAGAGAGCTTGACAGACAGGCAGAAAGAGAGCTTGACAGACAGACAGGCAGAGAGCTTGACAGACAGACAGAGAGCTTGACAGACAGATATGTTTGTGTAACAGTGAAAACAAAGGGGGATGGTCATCAAATGTTACCCCTTATCTTATCTTATCACTGCACCCTTGCATATGCTCATCAAATGTCACCACTTATCTTATCACTGTCAGCAGTGGACTGACTTATCTTACATCATGCTTCAAGGGAACTTATTATTCTTATTCTTTTTATTATTATTATTATTCCTATTATTATTTTTTTTTCAACAAGTCGGCCGTCTCCCACCGAGGCAGGGTGACTCAAAAAGAAAGAAAATCCCCAAAAAGAAAATACTTTCATCATTCAACACTTTCACCTCACTCATACATAATCATTGTCTTTGCAGAGGCACACAGATACGACAGCTGAGAATAAGTCCCTCCCAACTGTCACTATCCCAGACCACTCCTTTAAAGTGCAGGCATTGTACTTCCCATTTCCAGGACTCAAGTCCAACTAAATCCATTAACTGGTTTCCCTGAATCCCTTCACAAAATATTACCCTGCTCACACTCCAACAGCTCGTCAGGTCCCATAAACCATTGTCTCCCATTGCTGAGACCTATAATTTTTTTTTTTTTTCAACAAGTCGGCCATCTCCCACCGAGGCAGGGTGACCCAAAAAGAAAGAAAATCCCCAAAAAGAAAATACTTTCATCATCATTCAACACTTTCACCACACTCATACATAATCACTGTCTTTGCAGAGGAGCTCAGATACGACAGCTGAGAATTGTCCCTCCCAGCTGTCACTATCCCAAACCCCTCCTTTAAAGTGCAGGCATTGTACTTCCCATTTCCAGGACTCAAGTCCAATTAAATCAATTAACTGGTTTCCCTGAATCCCTTCAAAAATGTTACCCTGCTCACACTCCAACAGATCGTCATGTCCCAAAAACCATTCGTCTCCATTCACTCCTATCTAACACGCTCACACATGCTTGCTGGAAGTCCAAGCCCCTCGCCCACAATACCTCCTTTACCCCTTCCCTCCAACCTTTTCTAGGACGACCCCTACCCCGCCTTCCTTCCCCTACAGATATATATGCTCTCCAAGTCATTCTACTTTGACCAATTCTCTCTAAATGACCAAACCACCTCAACAACCCCTCTTCAGCCCTCTGACAAATACTTTTAGTAACTCCACACCTCCTAATTTCCACATTCCGAATTTTCTGCATAATATTCACACCACACATTGCCCTTAGATAGGACATCTCCACTGCCTCCAGCCTCCTCCTCGCTGCAGCATTTGCAACCCATGCTTCACACCCATATAAGAGTGTTAGTACCACTATACTTTCGTACATTCCCTTCTTTGCATCCATGGATAACGTTTTTTGTCTCCACAGATACCTCAACGCACCACTCACCTTTTTTCCTTCATCAATTCTATGGTTAACCTCATCCTTCATAAACCCATCCGCTGACACGTCAACTCCCAAATATCTGAAAACATTTACTTCTTCCATAATCCCTCTCTCCAATGTGATATCAAATTTTTCTTTATTTAAATCGTTTGATACCCTCATCACCTTACTCTTATCTATGTTCACTTTTAACTTTCTACCTTTACACACTCTCCCAAACTCCTCCACTAACCTTTGCAACTTTTTTTTAGAATCTCCCATAAGCACAGTATCATCAGCAAAAAGTAACTGTGTCAACTCCCATTTTGCATTTAATTCTCCATAATTTAATCCCACCCCTCTCCCCAACACCCTAGCATTTACTTCTTTTACAACCCCATCTATAAATATATTAAACAACCATGGTGACATTACACATCCCTGTCTAAGACCTACTTTTACCGGGAAGTAATCTCCCTCTCTCCTACACACCCTAACCTGAGCCTCACTATCCTCATAAAAACTCTTTACAGCCTTCAGTAACTTACTACCTATTCCATACACTTGCAACATTTGCCACATTGCTCCCCTATCCACTCTATCATATGCCTTTTCTAAATCCATAAATGCAATAAAAACTTCTCTACCTTTATCTAAATACTGTTCACATATATGCTTCACTGTAAACACTTGATCTACACATCCCCCACCCACTCTAAAGCCTCCTTGCTCATCTGCAATCCTACTCTCTGTCTTACCTCTAATTCTTTCAATAATAACCCTGCCATACACTTTACCTGGTATACTCAGTAAACTTATTCCTCTATCATTTTTACACTCTTTTATCCCCCTTCCCTTTATATAAAGGAACTATACATGCTCTCTGCCAATCCCTAGGTACCTTCCCCTCTTTCATACATTTATTAAACAAAAATACCAACCACTCCAGCACTATATCCCCCCCTGCTTTTAACATTTCTGTCATGATTCCGTCAATTCCAGCTGCTTTACCCCCTTTCATTCTACGTAATGCCTCACGCACCTCCCCCACACTCACATCCTGCTCTTCTTCACTCCTAAACGATGTTGTACCTCCCTGGCCAGTACATGAAATTACCGCCTCCCTTTTTTCATCGACATTTAAAAGTTCCTCAAAATATTCCCGCCATCTACCCAATACCTCCAGCTCCCCATCTACTAACTCCCCTACTCTGTTTTTAACCCTTTGATTGTCGCAACCCTCAATCCTGAGTGCTCTCCTGTTGTCGCAAAATTTAAAAAAAATAAATAAATTATTTTTTCTTATGAAATGATAGAGAATCGTTTCCCGATGGTAAAGACACCAAAAGTTTGAAATTTGCTTGAAAACTCACGGAATTACGCTCTCGCGAAGTTAGTGATCTCAGCAATATATACGCATCGGCAATTTCGCCGACATTGAGCCCTATTTTCGGTAAATTCCATTGTTCCAGTTGACCAAACTCAGATATTTCTTTAGAACTCCATTTGTTCTATCGATTGAGTACAAGAAACCACCAATTTATCGATTTCAACTACCCAATAAAGTAATCAGAAATTGGTAATTTGGCCAATTTCATGCAAAATAAAAAAGTTGTCAATTTCAAAATAGGGTCCAGAATAAACAATGCAGACATTCCTGGCACTAAAATAAGATGTTATCTGTTCATTAGTCACGTCTTTAGGCCCCTCTTATATTACTTTTGGTTTCTATTTTGATTTTTTATTCACATAAAAAATAGAAGATTTACCGTTATGCAGACTATTGCATTATTGTAAAAATGGTATAAATAATATCAGTGCACTTGTGAAAGAATATTAGACTCACCAATTGATGTGTATTGGACGCGTGGCGGGATTTGTTTACTCTTGAACATTTGCAAAAATCGAACATTTCTCGAGTCTTCACGCTGCCGCCGTCGAGAGAGGTCGTCGTCGTCTGCGCTCCTGCTCTGAACACTGATTCCCAAGTTTTTGGGTTATCCTGAGTAATTCTCGACTAGAGCTGAGAGGAAAACTTGCTTGCTGTCATTTCGAGCCCCATCCCTTCAAGAGGGTAAGGCGGTGATAAGCTTGCTTGTTCCCCCCTCTCTTCCCATCCCCCCATCCTCCCCCATCCTTACCCCACCTGAACATTTACACTGGCCCATACACACACACTTTTTACACTGCTATCCTTCTGACTTTCCTATCTTCTTCTTTTCGCAACTTCGCCTTTGGCGAGTTAACACAAGACATTTTGACCATCCGGTAGCCCTTGTGGTTTTTTAAAATCCGGTCGATCTCTGTCTTGGGCCCTGTCCCCCTCACTGCTCGAGGGTAGGCTATCGTTAGGGGCTGACCTTCATAAGTCAGCCGACTTAGGATGTCTAGGTCTCACTCGCAGGAAAGTTTTACTTTTTTTTAAGGTAATGTTGAGGTGTCTGATGTACCTTCCCAGGCATCATGACACGTATACGAGTACGGATACGGGTTCCAGACAACCTGAAATCTAATAGGGAAATTCTGCAATGCATTTGCTCCAATTCCACTGTTGCACCGGTTGATCTTTTTAAGACCAGCTCTGGTGCAGTTCTGCTCCTCTCTTCTGAGGAAGAATTACTTCAATTGCTTAAACCTGATGTTCTTGAGAAATTACAGACTCTGGGAGTTATCCCCATTCCTCCTGAGAGTTATCAGGCTCAAAGGACTGTATTTGTTGCAAGGATAAGTAGTTTTTTGCGAGACTGCTCTCCAGAACAACTTATTGCAGACCTAAATACCGATAACCCAGAAATTACAGTGCTTAAGGCATACAAATTTTCGCAGCCTTCCAGCAATCGCTGCTCACTTAAATTGATCCTGCAAACTCCAGATGAAGCTAAATTCTTGTGTCAACATGGATTTAAATACTCTGGTACCAGATGCCCTCCTGATCAAATATCTCTGGAGAGATATGTCCATGTTATGCAATGTTTTAAATGCTATGAGTTTGGACATACTTCAAATAAATGTAGCAAACAAACACCTGTTTGCAGTATATGCTCTGGTGAGCATCTTTTCAGGGTTTGTGATAATAAAAATAACCCCAAGTGTGTCATTTGCCACGGGAAACATCATGCTGTTTCCCCAAACTGTCCTGCTAGGAAAGATGCTATTCAGAAAATTCTAGAGGCCAAGAAACAGGCAACTTCTGCAAAACCCACTACTCAAGCACCTCCAACAATGTCTCAAACATCATTTCCAAACCTCCCTGGATATGGTGGGCCTCCTCCAGCCACCTCTGCCAGTTCCAATGTTTGGACTACTGCCCCTCCTGCAGCGCCCCATTCTTCCCCTATTGTGTCTCAAGTTCCAGAGTCAGCACCTCTACCTAAATCTCCTGGATCCTCTGAGGCAGAGAGAGGTCCTCTTCTGTTCATGCTGGCCAAGGAGATTGCTGGAAACAATGTTAAACTCTGTTCCTCCATCTTCAATGACTTGTTAGTGGCTAATGGGTTTGCTCCCATAAATATTCCAAATAATGTACAGTTGATTATGGATCAACCTCCTCAAGATAGGACGTATGTGCCCACCACAACTCCCATATATGAGCAACCTTCCTTTACTTCCACTACTAATGTATTGACAGAACCTGTTTCAACGCCAGGTGCTCCAGTATTAACTACCAATGAACCTGCACCAGACATTGATGCTCAAAATACCGCTATTGAAGCTGAACCTGTTATACAAATGCCTTCACGTAATAGTTCTATGGATTGGACGAACGCTCATTTGGAGCAACCAATGTCTCCCCCTCTGGGAGAATCTTTGAGGCCAGTACAGTGGTTCCTCGGTTTACGATTTTAATCCGTCAGAGAGGGCATATTTTAAGGCGAAACAATCGTAAAACGAATCAATTTTCCCCATAAGAAATAATGGAAATAAATTTAATCCGTCCAAGACTTCCAAAAGTAGTTAAATAAAATATTTTTTAGAACTTTTGGACATTAAATAATACACAATTGAATAAAGAATACATAAATACATGCAAATATTGTACAATAACATGTCACTTACATTTATTGAAGAGTTGTTGTGTGGAGGACGGGAGGAGGGGAGAAGGTGGAGTAGTATGCTAGTGTTTGGAAGGGAATCCTTCCATTAACACTGCAGGTGGTAAGTTCTTTTCTGGGGTTACTTCCTTTTCTTTGAATGCCACTAGGACCAGCTTGAGAGTCACTAGACCTCTTTCTAACAACAAATTTGTCCAGGAGCTCTGTGTCTGGCGATTCTTTAACACATCCCTGAAATGACACACCACTGTGTCATTGTACAGGTTGCCAGCACGGCCTGCAACAGCATGGTTAGGGTGATATTCATCCATAAATGCTTTTCCCCTTTTAAAATTCCCCAAAAAGTCCAATCCTTGGGGGAAAAGGGACATTCTTCCATTTTTTTTCCACCTCCACCTCCTCCTCTGAACCATTGTCCCGACCTCTGCTCTCTTGTTCCATTCTTTTAAACTCTTGCAGATCTTCAGTGGGTTTGCTCTTCCTTGTGCTCCTCCACCAACTGTTCCCCATCCCCACCACTCACCTCTAACCCCAAAAACCCCCAAATTTCCCCTTTCTTTAAAAGAAACCCGGCTCAAAAACCGGTTTCTGAAAAATAAACCCAAAAACCCTTTAAAATTTCCCCCCTAGGAAAGTTGGAAAATTTTCCCAGGCAAAAGGGGTTTAAAGTCTGGAGTCACTCCCTCCCAAGCCTTCCTATAAGGTGTACACAATGCAACATATGGTTTTTCCAAAAAAATTTTTTAGGGTTATGTTCATGTCTGTGGGTCCCTCAAAGCACTTTTTAAACATTGCTTTGGTATAGAGGTTTTTTAAAATTTGCAATGACCTGCTGGTCCATGGGCTGGAGGAGAGGAGTGGTTTTGGGGGGAAATTCACTTTGATGAATTTTAAACTCCTCCCAAATTTTTTCTCCCAAATTTGGAGGATGACAAGGAGGGAAATTTTCCATTATCAGGAGGCATTTAAATGGCAAATTTTGTCCCAAAAAATATTTCCCTTCCCCTGGGAAAACCCTTTAAAATTTAAAAATCTAAGAAAATGTCCTTTGGCCCAAGCCTTTTTTTTAGACTTCCCCTCACACACAAGTTAACTTGCTGACACCGCATCTGCCCAAAAACTTTTGGGGATTTTCAAAAGATTACCGTTAAAAACTTCATTTTCAATCACCACTTTGGGATTGGCCCCAGCATCAAAAAATT
>WNWK01010980.1:29163-53800 GCA_009830355.1 Cherax destructor
CAATAATACAAATGTTGGACACCACCTTTGCAAAGCACGCCGGCCAGCATTTCTTGATAGCAGTTTGTACAACCATCACTCGCCTTGCTATCGTCCTTTAATTTACGTCCAGCAATTTATAAAAAAAAAAAAAAAAAAAAAAAAAAATGCACTTAGTATACCCTGTGCCGATACAGAGTCATGCAACTATAACTTTGTTATATCTGTGTGACACTGTTGGGCAAATGTTATGCCCTTTTTGATATATTACCTTGATATACCACTAAACACATATATTATGCACCAAAGTGGTTGGGCCACTTACCTTTTTTATCCTTCCTCCACACACACTCCCTATTTTTCCCAATTTCCATCCTTACCTATCCTTCTTCCTTCCCCATCTTACCAAAGCTCTGGTCAAAATGATGATGATGATGATGATGATGAACATTTCTCCTACTTTGAGCTCAATTTCAAGGTCGTTTTCATCATAAAACTAATCAAAATCATCTTTACTTCTGTAGTATGTTGTCCATTCTATAAAATGAGACCATAAAAAAGAGAATACAACCATAAATACTATACGAAAATACACCTCAAAGTCGGCGTTTTAATCCAAAAAAATGGTCGGAGTTTTTATTCTCTCATTACGTACTGCGTGCTGCAGGATTTTTTTTATACTGCGCACACTGACCACACAGACTCATTCTCTCATATGTGGGCATACCAGCTTTCTCCAGTTTGATTTGAAGCCGCTAGAATTTAGGCGTATTGATACGTCCGAAACGGTGGCTCGTAAGACGTTTATATACGACCGAAACAGTCAAAGGGTTAAATGACAAATCCATTCGTTCCCTAGGCTTTCTTACCTTGTTTATCTCGCTCCAAAATTTTTTCTTGTTTTCAGCAAAATTTCTTGACAGAGCCTCTCCCATTCTTTCATCCGCTCTTCTTTTGCACTCTCTCACCACTCTCTTCACCTTTCTTTTACTCTCCATATACTCTGCTCTTCTATTAACACTCCTGTTTTGTAAAAACCTCTCATAAGCTACCTTTTTCTCTTTTATCACACCCTTTACTTCTTCATTCCACTCACTCTTTCCTCCTGCACCCACCCTCCTATAGCCACAAACTTCTGCCCCACATTCTAATACTGCATTTTTAAAACTATCCCAACTCTCTTCTACTCCCCCCCCCCACTACTCATACTTGCACTAGCCCACCTTTCTGCCAATAGTTGTTTATATGTCACCCTAACTTCCTATTCCCTTAGTTTATACACTTTTACCTCTCTCTTACTTGCTGTTGCAATTTTCTTTTTGTCCCATCTACCTTTTACTCTAACTGTAGCTACAACCAAATAATGATCTGATATATCCGTTGCCCCTCTATAAACATGTACATCCTGAAGCCTACCCATCAACCTTTTATCCACCAATACATAATCCAACAAACTACTTACGTGCTATATCATACCTTGTATATTTATTTATCCTCTTTTTCATAAAATATGTATTACTTATTACCAAACCTCTTTCTACACATAGCTCAATTAATGGTTCCCCATTTACATTTACCCCTGGCACCCCAAATTTACCTACTACTCCCTCCACAACATTTTTACCCACTTTAGCATTTAGATCCCCAACCACAATTACTCTCTCACTTGGTTCAAAACTCCCCACACACTCAACATTTCCCAAAATCTCTCTCTCTCCTCTACACTTCTCTCCTCTCCAGGTGCATAAACACTTACTATAACCCACTTTTCACATCCAACCTTTATTTTACTCCACATAATCCTTGAATTTATACATTTATATTCTTTCTTTACCTGCCATAACTGTTGAAAGGAACTTCCCAACAAACATAAAACTGAATGTTTTAATTTTGGGTGGTGACACTTTTGAAGTGCCAGTAATGGGTGATTCCTCGATTAGCGACGAAATTGTTTACCGACGAGGTCTTAGGCCCCTATCTCTGTCGTTAAGTGAGGAGAGACTGTATATACGTTTGAACTGTTTAACCCGTAAACAGTCCAAACGTATACGTTCACTACCCCAGTGCCCCGAATATTTTGAAAAAAAAAAAATCATTTTTTTTTTATAGAAATATAGAGCACATTTTTCTAAGAGTTATAGGATAAAAAAAATTTTTAGGGTCAGTACTTACTGAGATATGAGGCTGAGAAGTTGGCACTGGATGCTCACCTGACGGCAACATCGAGTCCTGCCGCTGGCAGAAGTGTTGCCAATATACCTTTTTTTCTCGTTTTTATATTATTTTATATAATTTTTATGTTCTGATAATTACAATTTATAGTAGTTCTTTGTTCTAACACTAATATTAGGTACTGAAATTGAACTCAAATTGCTACAAACACACTGACAGGTGGACATTTACACCTGCCTTGCTCATTTACTATTGTCTAGGAATATATACAAAGTATTTATAGGTAGGTAGTAGGTTGGTAGACAGCAACCACCCAAGGAGGTACTACCATCTTGCCAGGTGACTGTGAAACAGAAACCTGAAACTGTTTTACATGATGGTAGGATTGCTGGTGTCTTTTTTTTTTTCTGTCTCATAAACATGCAAGATTTCAGGTACGTCTTGCTACTTCTACTTACACTTGTGTCACGCTACACAAACACGTACATGTTTATGAATACTGTACACACTCATCTGAGTTTTCTTTAATTTTATCTTAATAGTTCTTGTTCTTATTGCTTTTCCTTTCATATCCATGGGGAAGTGGAATAAGAATCTTTCCTCCGTAAGCCATGCGTGTTGTAAAAGTCAACTAAAATGCCGGGAACAATTGGCTAGTAACCCCTTTTCCTGTATAACTTACTAAAAAGAAAAAGAAGAAAACCGTCAAAGTGGGATGTTTGAATGTGCGTGGATGTTGTACGAATGATAAGAAAGAGATGATTGTAGATGTCATGAATGAAAAGAAGCTGGATGTCCTGGCTTTAAGTGAGACAAAGCTGAAGGGGGTAGGAGAGTTTCAGTGGGGAGAAATAAATGGGATTAGGTCAGGGGTTTCAAATAGAGTTAGAGCTAAAGAAGGAGTGGCAATAATGTTGAATAATCAGTTATGGCAGGTAAAGAAAGAATATAAATGTATAAATTCAAGGATTATGTGGAGTAAAATAAAGGTTGGATGTGAAAAGTGGGTTATAGTAAGTGTTTATGCACCTGGAGAGGAGAGAGAGAGATTTTGGGAAATGTTGAGTGTGTGGGGAGTTTTGAACCAAGTGAGAGAGTAATTGTGGTTGGGGATCTTAATGCTAAAGTGGGTAAAAATGTTGTGGAGGAGTAGTAGGTAAATTTGGGGTGCCAGGGTAAATGTAAATGGGGAACCATTAATTGAGCTATGTGTAGAAAGAGGTTTGGTAATAAGTAATACATATTTTATGAAAAAGAGGATAAATAAATATACAAGGTATGATTATAGCACGTAAGGAAAGTAGTTTGTTGGATTATGTATTGGTGGATAAAGGTTGATGGGTAGGCTTCAGGATGTACATGTTTATAGAGGGGCAACGGATATATCAGATCATTATTTGGTTGTAGCTACAGTTAGAGTAAAAGGTAGATGGGACAAAAATAAAATGGCAACAGCAAGTAAGGGAGAGGTAAAAGTGTATAAACTAAGGGAGGAGGAAGTTAGGGTGAGATATAAGCAACTATTGGCAGAAAGGTGGGCTAGTGCAAGTATGAGTAGTGGGGGGTTGAAGAGAGTTGGGATAGTTTTAAAAATGCAGTATTAGAATGTGGGGCAGAAGTTTGTGGCTATAAAAGAGTGGGTGCAGGAGGAAAGAGGAGTGAGTGGTGGAATGAAGAAGTAAAGGGTGTGATAAAAGAGAAAAATGTAGCTTATGAGAGGTTTTTACAAAACAGAAGTGTTAATAGAAGAGCAGAGTATATGGAGAGTAAAAGAAAGGTGAAGAGAGTGGTGAGAGAGTGCAAAAGAAGAGCGGATGAAAGAATGGGAGAGGCTCTGTCAAGAAATTTTGCTGAAAACAAGAAAAAATTTTGGAGTGAGATAAACAAGGTAAGAAAGCCTAGGGAACGAATGGATTTGTCAGTTAAAAACAGAGTAGGGGAGTTAGTAGATGGAGAGCTGGAGGTATTGGGTAGATAATAATAATAATAATAATAATAATAATAATTTTTATTTCAATGCATGTTACAAGTGTACAATGTTATTGGTAGTTACAATTATAAAACAATTATAAAACTGTAATGCAAGGAGAGCCACTGGCATGCCATGGCATTAGGGGCAGTTTATTCTAGAGACTTATTCACAAAGTAGTACTTAATGCTAAAGAAATTGATTGAGTTTATTCTAGTTCTGTATTATTTAAATTATTAAATGGTTATACATACTATTTAAAGACAATACAAGAGAAATTGGTTGAGTTTAATCTAGTTGTAGAATTTATTTCAAATTACAGTATGTTGATGCTATACTAGTATAATAACAATACTAGAAATAGTTTTTAGAGTTTCATCTAGGTATATATTTTATTTCAAATTAAGAAAATGATGATACTATAAGATTTTAAATGACAATATGATGATATGAGATTGCAACAAGTGTTAAGGAGGATGAACATATCAAATTGAGATCTTCTTAAGTAAAATAATATTGGGTTTGGAAGTTTGTTACAGTATGAGTATTTAGTATAGGGTGAGTAGGTGATTTTTGAGAAGAGTCTTGAATTGATTTTCCGACAAGGTTAACTTGATATTTACTGGTAATGAATTCCAGATTTTGGGGCCCTTTATGTGCATAGAATTTTTACATTGGTTAGTATGGACTCGGGTATGTCAAATAGTGATCTGTGTCTTGTGTCATGTTCGTGGGACCTATTAAAGTTGTTGAGGAGAATTCTGAGCGCAGGGTTGATATTAGCATGTAGAGTTTTATGTATGTAGAAGGCACATGAATAGGTATGAATATTTTTATGGTGAGTAGTTTTAAGGTTCTGAATATAGGTGGAGTATGCTGTCTAGAGAGGGAATTTGTTATCATCCTGACTGCAGCCTTTTGCTGGGTTATGAGTGGTCTAAGGTGATTTAATGTTGTTGAGCCCCATGCACAGATTCCATAGGTGAGATAAGGGTAGATAAGAGAATGATATAGTGCAATGAGAGCTGGTTGAGGCACATAATAGCGTATCTTAGATAATATACCTACTGTCCTTGAGATTTTCTTGGAAATTTGTTGTATGTGTGTTTGGAATTTAAGACTACTGTCAAGGTGGATTCCTAGGGAATTTTCCCTCTGTGAGCCTTGTGATGGGTGAACCATTTAGCGTTATGTTAAGTGGAACATTTGTAGCTTTGTTTCCAAACTGAATGTAGTAGGTCTTGTCCGTATTGAGAGTAAGCTTATTTGTCATCATCCATGTTGATATTTTCTGTAATTCGGCATTAACTGTGTTGGCTAGTACGACTGGATTTGGGTGAGAGAAGACATATGTTGTGTCATCTGCAAACAAAATGGGTTTGAGTAGTTGTGATGCATTCGGTAGGTCATTTATGTAAATGAGGAATAGGAGTGGCCCCAGGACACTACCTTGAGGGACACCGACTGTAATTTGTTGTGTGGAAGAATTCTCTCCATTTGTGTTCACGTACTGACTTCTGTTGCTAAGGTACGACTTTAGGTAGTTGAGGGGGTGCCCCCTAATACCATAGTGCGCTAATTTTGTGAGCAATAAATCATGGTCGACTGTATCAAATGCTTTGCGTAGGTCTATGAAGATTCCCAGCGGAACTTCTTTCTTCTCAAGTGCGGTGTATATTAACTCTAACATGTGTGTTATAGCATCGTTTGTGCTCTTGTTGGTCCTGAATCCAAATTGACAGGGGTTTAGTACATTGTGTGAGACGAGGTAGGAATAGATGGTGGGAATATTTTGAGGAACTTTTAAATGTCGATGAAAAAAGGGAGGCGGTAATTTCATGTACTGGCCATGGAGGTACAACATCGTTTAGGAGTGAAGAAGAGCAGGATGTGAGTGTGGGGGAGGTGCGTGAGGCATTACGTAGAATGAAAGGGGGTAAAGCAGCTGGAACTGACGGGATCATGACAGAAATGTTAAAAGCAGGGGGGGGGGATATAGTGCTGGAGTGGTTGGTTTTTTTTTTTAATAAATGTATGAAAGAGGGGAAGGTACCTAGGGATTGGAAGAGAGCATGTATAGTTCCTTTATATAAAGGGAAGAGGGATAAAAGAGAGTGTAAAAATTATAGGGGAATAAGTTTACTGAGTATACCAGGTAAAGTGTATGGCAGGGTTATTATTGAAAGAATTAGAGGTAAGACAGAGAGTAGGATTGCAGATGAGCAAGGAGGCTTTAGAGTGGGTAGGGGATGTGTAGATCAAGTGTTTACAGTGAAGCATATATGTGAACAGTATTTAGAAAAAGGTAGAGAAGTTTTCATTGCATTTATGGATTTAGAAAAGGCATATGATAGAGTGGATAGGGGAGCAATGTGGCAAATGTTGCAAGTGTATGGAATAGGTAGTAAGTTACTGAATATTGTAAAGAGTTTTTATGAGGATAGTGAGGCTCAGGTTAGGGTGTGTAGGAGAGAGGGAGATTACTTCCCAGTTAAAGTAGGTCTTAAGACAGGGATGTGTAATGTCACCATGGTTGTTTAATATATTTATAGATGGGGTTCTAAAAGAAGTAAATGCTAGGGTGTTGGGGAGAGGGGTGGGATTAAATTATGGGGAATTAAATGCAAAATGGGAGTTGACACAGTTACTTTTTGCTGATGATACTGGTGCTTATGGGAGATTCTAAAGAAAAGTTGCAAAGGTTAGTGGACGAGTTTGGGAGAGTGTGTAAAGGTAGAAAGTTGAAAGTGAACATAGATAAGAGTAAGGTGATGAGGGTATCAAACGATTTAAATAAAGAAAATTGGATATCACATTGGAGAGAGGGATTATGGAAGAAGTAAATGTTTTCAGATATCTGGGAGTTGACGTGTCAGCGGATGGGTTTATGAAGGATGAGGTTAACCATAGAATTGATGAAGGAAAAAAGGTGAGTGGTGCGTTGAGGTATCTGTGGAGACAAAAAACGTTATCCATGGAGGCAAAGAAGGGAATGTACGAAAGTACAGTAGTCCCTCGGTTTTCGTGCATCACCAAACTTGAACATTTATGTAAGTGTATTTTCGTAAGTGCTGTTGCAAGTGTATTTTTGGGGTCTGAAATAGACTAACCTACGTGACATTATTTCTTAAGGAAGTAAATTAGTTCGGTAATGGCACTTGAGCAGCATTCTGGAACGAATTTTCGGCGAAAACCGAGGGACCACTGTATAGTGGTACCAACACTCTTATATGGGTGTGAAGCATGGGTTGCAAATGCTGCAGCGAGGAGGAGGCTGGAGGCAGTGGAGATGTCCTGTTTAAGGGCAATGTGTGGTGTAAATATTATGTAGAAAATTCGGAATGTGGAAATTAGGAGAAGGTGTGGAGTTACTAAAAGTATTTGTCAGAGGGCTGAAGAGAGGCTGTTGAGGTGGTTTGGTCATTTAGAGAGAATGGATCAAAGTAGAATGACTTGGAGAGCGTATAAATCTGTAGGGGAAGGAAGGCGGGGTAGGGGTCGTCCTAGAAAAGGTTGGAGGGAGGGGGTAAAAAAAGGTTTTGTGGGCGAGGGGCTTGGACTTCCAGCAAGCATGTGTGAGTGTGTTAGATAGGAGTGAATTGAGATGAATGGTTTTTGGGACATGACGATCTGTTGGAGTGTGAGCAGGGTAACATTTTGTGAAGGGATTCAGGGAAACCAGTTAATTGATTTAGTTGGACTGAAGAAGAAGAAGAAGAAGAAGAAGCAGAAGAAGAAGAAGCAGAAGCAGCAGAAGAAGAAGCAGAAGCAGCAGAAGAAGAAGAAGAAGAAGAAGAAGAAGGAGGAAGAAGGAGGAAGAAGGAGGAAGAAGGAGGAAGAAGGAGGAAGGAGAAGGAAGAAGGAGGAAGAAGGAGGAAGAAGGAGGAAGAAGAAGGAGGAAGAAGGAAGAAGGAGGAAGAAGGAAGAAGGGAGAAGAAGGAAGAAGAAGGAAGAATAAGGAAGAAGAAGGGAGAAGAAGGAGAAGGAAGAAGAAGAAGAAGGAAGAAGGAAGAAGAAGGAAGAAGAAGGAAGAAGGAAGAAGAAGGAAGAAGAAGGAAGAAGAAAGAAGGAAGAAGAAGGAAGAAGAAGAAAGAAGAAGAAGAAGAAGGAAGGAGGAGGAAGAAGGAAGAAGAAGGAAGAAGAAGGAAGAAGAAGGAGGAAGAAGGAAGAAGGGAGAAGAAGGAAGAAGGGAGAAGAAGGAAGAAGAAGGAAGAAGGAAGAAGAAGAAGGAAGAAGAAGAAGGAAGAAGGAGGAAGAAGGAGGAAGAAGAAGGAAGAAGAAGGAAGAAGGAAGAAGAAGAAGGAAGAAGGAGGAAGAAGGAAGAAGAAGGAAGAAGAAGGAAGAAGAAGGAAGAAGGAAAAAGAAGGAAGAAGGAAGAAGGAAAAAGGAGGAAAAAGGAAGAAGAAGAAAGAAGGAAGAAGGAAGAAGAAGGAAGAAGGAGGAAGAAGGAAGAAGAAGGAAGAAGGAAGAAGAAGGAAGAAGAAGGAAGAAGAAGGAAGAAGAAGGAAGAAGAAGGAGGAAGAAGAAGGAAGAAGAAGGAAGAAGAAGGAAAAAGGAAGAAGGAAGAAGAAGGAAGAAGAAGGAAGAAGAAGGAAGAAGGAAGAAGAAGGAAGAAGAAGGAAGAAGAAGGAAGAAGAAGGAAGAAGAAGGAGGAAGAAGGAAGAAGGAAGAAGAAGGAAGAAGAAGGAAGAAGAAGGAAGAAGAAGGAAGAAGAAGGAAGAAGAAGGAAGAAGAAGAAGAAGGAAGAAGAAGGAAGGAAGAAGGAAGAAGAAGGAAGGAGAGGAAGAAGAGGAAGAAGAGGAAGAAGAGGAAGAAGAAGAAGACTACTTTAACAAACACTGACTAAGCTTACATCATGCTTCAGCTTTTAATCCCATCAAGTTCACTTACCTGAATCGATACAATGATTCAAAAGTTTCCATCTTTTCCAGTGTCTTTTCATCCTCCGATAATGGTTCTTCATCAATGACAACTTCATTATATGCACGTTCAATGGTCTCATCATCATCATCAAGGTACCTGAAAGTTAAAAACTAGTCAAAAAATATTCACATTAGCTTGGTACTAACATGTGATTATTGATTTGTAGATACAGGAGCAGTGCAAATAAATATTTGATTCTGAATAATTAACAGGCATATAACCAAATCCCTCAACCTGGTAGCCTATTGAACTTGAAGGAGGTAATCTGACAAACCCTGCCCAAATGTTTTAGGCTGCATCCCACTGAATGATGCACTCAGTTTTTTATCTGGCAGCTCATTCCAGATGTAAACATGCTACTGTAACAAATTTTTCTACAAGCTGTTGATTATTAAAAAGTGGTTCCTGCACACTGTAGTGTTCACTGTACAAGAAACTGGATTTTTTTTTTTTATATATATATTTGTATCCGGTTTGTTGAGAGTAGTATAATGGTACCAACACTCTTATATGGGTGTGAAACATGGGTTGAAAATGCTGCAGTAAGGAGGAGGCTGGAGGCAGTGGAGATGTCGAGTCTAAGGGCAATGTGTTGTGTAAATATTATGCAGAAAATTTGTAGTGTGGAAATTAGGAGGAGGTGTGGAGTTACTAAAAGTATTAGTCAAGAGGGTTGAAGAGGGGTTGTTGAGGTGGTTTGGTCATTTAGAGAGAATGGAACAAAGTAGAATGACTTGGAGTATAAATCTGTAATGGAAGCAAGGTGGGGTAGGGGTCGTCCTAAGAAAGGTTGAAGGGAGGGGGAAAAGGAGGTTTTGTGATAGGAGTGAATGGAGATGAATGGTTTTTGGGACCTGACAAGCTATTGGAGTGTGAGCAGGGTAATATTTTGTGAAGGGATTCAGGGAAACCGTTTAGCAGTACTTGAGTCCTGAAGGTGGGAAGTGCAATGCCTGCACTTTAAAGGAGGGGTTTAGGATATTGTCTGTTTGGAGGGACATCTAATAACTGTCATATCTGAGTGCCTCTGCAAAGACAGTGATTATGTATGAATGATATTGAGTGTTGAACGATGATGAAAGTTTTTTCTTTCTTTTTGGGTCACCCTGCCTCAGTGGGAAATGGCCGACGTTGAAAAAATATATATATATACATATATAGATATGCATCAGAATAATACGTGTCAGCAAATGCACCGACATTATTTATACAATTATTACAATAATGCAGTAGTCTGCCTAACAGTAAATCTTTAATTTTTTGTGTGAATAAAAATTCAAAATGGAAAGCAAGTGTAATACAGGAGAGGCCTGAGGATGTGACTAATGAACAGAGGAAATGTTTTAGTGCCAGGAATGTCTATATTGTTTATTCTGGACCCTATTTTGAAATTGGCAATTTTTCAATCGTGTGTAAAATTGGCCAAATTACCAATTTCTGATCACTTTATTGGGTAGTTGAAATAGGTAAATGGGCGGTTCCTTGTACTCAGTCAACAGAATAGAAGGAATACTAGCGACATAACTATGAGATTAATCGACTGAAACAAAGGAATTGGCCAAAAATAGGGCTCAAAGTGGGCAAAATTGCAATGTGTGAATATCGCCAAGACTGCAAAGTTAGTGGTCTCGGTGATATTTCCATCAAGTTTCATAATTTTGGTTTAATTATCTTCGGAATAAAGATTCTTTATCATTTCATAAGTTTTTTTTTGGGGGGAAGGGGGAAGGGGGGAAGGGAGAGGAGGAATTCTCCAACCCTGAGAGCAAGTTTCAGATCAGAGGTTCCGACCTGAAAGGGTTAGAAGTGTGATGGCATGCTCTGTTCAAACAGATGAACCACAGTCACCTACTGCGCAATAAGCAACATAACTATCTACAAACACTTGTGCATCAATATGGAAGAGAGCAGGAATGTTTGGTATGGTAAAATTCTTTTTTGTTACTATTATAAATGATAAAATTGTGTAAGGAAAGGTGTAATGGCATCATCTCATCAAATTCATGAATGGCATCACCTGATATAATACAAAAAAATTTCAGTCATCTACTCCTCAGTACCTACATAACCATCCTCAAACACTTCTTTATTAACCCTTTGAGGGTCGAGAGGCCCTCTCCCAAACTTGTTCTCAGGGTCGAAAAATTTTCAGAAAAAAAAAATTATTTTTCTTATGAAATGATAGAGAATCTTTTTCCGATCATAACGCCACCAAAATTATGAAATTTGATGGAAAATTAACGGAGTTATGCTCTCGCGAAGTTAGTGGTATCGATGACATTTACGCATCGGCAATTTCGCCCACTTTGAGCCCTATTTTCGGCAAATTCCAATGTTTCAGTCTACTAAAATTATAGCTATTTCGCTAGAGTTCCATTTGTTCTATCAACTGAGTATAAGAAATCACCAATTTACCGATATCAACTACCCAATAAGGTGGTCAGAAATTGGCAATTTGGCCAATTTCACACAAATTTCAAAAGATGCCAATTTCAAAATAGGGTCCAGAATAAACGAGACAGACATTCCTGGCACTCAAATAACATTTTATCTGTTCATTAGTCACGTCTCCAGGCCCCTCTTACATTACTTTTGCTTTCCATTTTGAATTTTTATTCTCAAAAAAAAAAAAAATAGAAGATTTACTGTTATGTATACAACTGCATCATTGTAGAAACGGTATAAATAATATCAGTGCACTTTTTTCTCATTATGCACTGCGTGCTTCAGGATTTTTTTTATACTGTGCACACTGACCACGCAGACCCATTCTTTCATATGTAGGCCTGCCAGCTTTCTTCCACCAGATTTGAAGGCACTAGAATTTAGGCGTACAAGTACGTGACCAACCCTAGCTGCACTGACGTACTAGTATGGGACCGACCCTCAAAGGGTTAAAAAGCAATGGAACAAGGATTTTAAAATACAATAAAAAAATTTCTTGTTACTATTATAAATGATAAAATTTCTA
Source organism: Cherax destructor (assembly GCA_009830355.1). Lineage (NCBI taxonomy): Eukaryota > Metazoa > Arthropoda > Malacostraca > Decapoda > Parastacidae > Cherax > Cherax destructor. The sequence goes on from WNWK01010980.1 coordinate 41,178, forward strand.
TAGTGAAATAAATGGCATCAGCTGATGAAATTATGAATGAGGTTCACAGAAGAACCAGATGACCCACAGCTATCTACAGTGGTACCTCGAGTTATGAGTTTAATTCTTTTCAGAAGGCTGTTCGAGTTCCGATACCAAACAAATTTGTTCCCATAAGGAATATTGTGAATTAGATTAATCTGTTTCAGACCCCCAAAAATACACTTCCAAAACCCCTTACAGAAATACACTTACATAATTGTTCGAGTTGGGAGCTGCTCGTACGTTGAGGTACCACTGTACTTCTCAATTAAGTTACAAAACCATTTCCAAACCCTTAGACATCAACAAGCAAGGTAGGGTAAAACTTGTTGCTTTTTATGCATGATTTACAATAATGAGATTTTGTATTGAATTTATATTAAGCAAGTATATTTAGTAAGCAAGATTGCATTTAGGATTTACATACAGTAGACCTTCAATTAACCCTTTCAGTGTTGAGACCCCTGCTCACAAACTTGTTCCCAGGGTCGAAGCATTTAAAAAAAAAAGAAATGATTTTATCTTATGAAATGATAGAGAATACTTTTCCAAAAGTAACGAAACCAAAAGTACAAACTTTGATGGAAAACTTACGGAATTATGCTCTCGCAAAGTTAGCGGTATCGGCAATATTTACGCATTGGCAATTTTGCCCACTTTATGCTCTATTTTTGGCCAACTTCATGTCATGTCCATTAAACCAATGTCATAACTATTTCGCTTGTATTCCTCCTATTCTATCAAATGAGTACAAGAAACCACCCATTTACCTATTTCAACTACCCAATAAAGTGATCAAAAACTGGTAATTTGGCCAATTTCACACAAAATTCAACAACTGCCAATTTGAAAATAGGGTCCAGAATAAATAATGTAGACATTCCTGGCACTAAATAAACATTTATTTTTATGCAACTACTGCATTGCAATTCTATAAATAATGTCAGTGCATTCCTAAATCTGCATTAGACTGGCCAGCTGGACGTGTATTGGACATTTGTGTACTCTAATATCGGCAAAAATCGAACATTTCTGCTAGTTTGAGCTCAATTTTAAGCTACTTTCAATCCTGTAACTAATCAAAATCATCTCTATTTCTATAATATAGTATTTTCCATTCTATCAAACGAGACCAAGAAACCGAGAATACAACCATAAAAACCATAACAAAATACACCACAAATTCCCTGTTTTAAACCAAAAACACGGTTGCAGTTTATTCTCATTATGCACTGCATGCTGCAGGATTTTTTTTTAATGGTGCACACTTACCAGAATGGGTCTGTTTGGTAAAAGTGTGCACCATTAAAAAAAAATCCTGCAGCATGCAGTGCATAATGAGAATAAACTGCAACCGTGTTTTTGGTTTAAAACAGGGAATTTGTGGTGTATTTTTGTATGGTTTTTATGGTTGTATTCTCGGTTTCTTGGTCTCGTTTGATAGAATGGAAAATACTATATTATAGAAATAGAGATGATTTTGATTAGTTACAGGATTGAAAGTAGCTTAATATATTGTATGTTGTTAGGAAAGTTCACATCAGCATTTATCTAATTCAAAATCATTAAAAGACACAAAATCACATACCTTTTATTGACAAAAAAATCAGCAAGCCACTTATCATCCTTTGATAAATTGGGATTATTCCATGCATTTCTTACACCTTCAAGTAAGTTCTTATCCCTATCACTGCTTATCTTAGACCTTTCTCCCTTAATAAAAGCAATAGCATCATCAACAGCCTGTTGAAAAACAATATAGGTTAAAAATTTCTAAGAAAAACATTAAAGCTGAACATTTTGAAACAAAATACATCAATATAAAAAGTTAGAGAGCAAACACTGTCTTGGTACAGTACATAAGCCCTTTGAATACCTCATAAAATGTCAAGATAATTTACCCATTCAGGTTAATTTTCCTATCTAATAAAAAGAAAAATTCTAACAAAAAATATTTCAACAGGAAATTGAAAATTGGTAATCATACATAGTTTAAAAAAAAAAAAAAAATTCTGTATCAGGGCCTGATGGTCCACTAATCAGCACACATTCATGTTTCCAGTCACCTCTCTAGGCACCACTTAAAACACACAACACTTGTTATTAGCCTGCAGTTAACAAATAACACAAAACAGCAGGAGGTAGCAGTGGTCTCCCACGGGCCATCAAGCTCTTAACATAAAAAAAGTTTATCATTCTTAAAACTACATATTCTGCGGTAAGATTTTGACTGCCCACTATGATCTGTACCAACAGCAAATAAACACTGAAGAAGCAGCTATAAAATGATGTCAGGAATCATATCACAAAAAAACTCTGGAAGAGGAAGGGTAGTTTTGTTTAAACTGCTAAACAACTCTTTCAGATCAGGTGAAGACATTCACTGCACAGTAGGAAGACCCTTTTGACTCCTTTTTATCACATTTTCACCCTGATGATGCAAAGGGAAAGAGGCAAAAAACAAGAAAACATTGCATTGAATAAATCCTCCAACACGAGTGATGGACATGTACAGTGTTACCCCGGATTTCGTTAATAATTCGTTCCAGAAGGCTGTTTGAGTGCCGTTACCGAACAAATTTGTTCCCATAAGGACGAATGTAAATTAGACTAGTCCGTTTCAGACTCCCAAAAATACACTTACAAAAATACACTTACATAATTGTTCGAGTTGGGAGCTGTACAAAATCAGGGGTACCACTGTACAGTGGACCCCCAGAAATCGGCCCTAATCCATTCCAGGAGCTAGGCCTAAAATAGAACTGGCCAATTTCTGAACCTTTATTTCCCATAAGAAATAATGTAAATACAATTACAGTGGTACTTCGACTTCTTTGGACCCATGGTGACTTATATTTCACAGTGACAAGCACTAACAACAATAAAATTATTGTGAAATGCTTGAATGAGCGCTTTGGGTATTGTTCACTCAAGGGTAAACAAAGAGAGACTGGCTCATGACGCCTGCGCGGCGAATCGCGCAAGTGCGGGGCAGACGGACAGGACTGGGACGCAGGCCGATAATCGGGCAAAAATTGGGCAGAAAAAAGCGATCGATAATCGAGCAGGGCGATAATCAGACCAGCCGATTTCCGGGTATCCACTGAATATACGAAAAATAGAATGTTTCACAGTGCTTCCTGCAGGGGATCAAGAATACACCTGACATCACTATAGCCATTCAAGAAAAGTCACTTGGTTTGGCTTCCACAAAAATCTGCCCAGACCTACTCTGTTATTCATAGTAATAATCTTCAGGCTTCAGATAAGTATCCCCTTGATCCTCAATAAGTTGGGCTGTGGGATATGACTTAGATTGGGTGCAGGTGCAGTAGCCTTTAACCTAACCTGCTACATAAGCAGGGCCCTCTTGTAGCTGGATTTGAGTCCTGTGGGTGGGAAGTACAGTGCCTGCCCTTTGAAGGAAAGGGGTGAGGATATACTGCAGTTTGGAGGGGCATCTGAGCTGTAGTGCTGACATGCTGCAAGCATGACGGTTATTGAGTAAGTGATAGTGAAAATGTTTCTTCTTTTTCACGTCACCCTACCTTGGCGGGAAACGGCCTATGTTAAAAAGAAAAAATAGAAGAGTTCATCCCTCTTCCATTTTTTTTAGCACAGGCCATTTCCCACCAAGATAAGTGACCTGAAAAAGAAGAAACGTTTTCACTATCACTCACTCACTCATGCCTGAAGCATGCCAACACGCCAGTGCCCTCCTGTATCATGCCAGCTACAGGAGGGCACTGCTTACATGACAAGTTAGGTTTCAGCCTACCGTAGTAATGTGAACCACCCCTCTTTTCACTTTTAAATGCATATAAATCCCTGATAATATGTTTACATTATCATATACGTACTACTATATCATATACGTACTACTACTACTATACTACTTACACTTTAGGTCACACTACACTGGCATACACATGCATATATATACATACACACATCTAGGTTTTTCTTCTTTTTCTTAATAGCTCTTGTTCTTTTTATTTTCTCTATTGTCCATGGGGAAGTGGAAAAGAATCTTTCCTCCGTAAGCAATGCGTGTCGTATGAGGCGACTAAGATGCCGGGAGCAATGGGCTAGTAACCCCTTCTCCTGTACAAATCTACTAAAAAAGAGAAGAAGAAAAACTTTATAAAACTGGGTTGTCTGAATGTGCGTGGATGTAGTGCGGATGATAAGAAAGAGATGATTGCCGATGTTATGAATGAAAAGAAGTTGGATGTCCTGGCCCTAAGCGAAACAAAGCTGAAGGGGGTAGGCGAGTTTCAGTGGGGAGAAATAAATGGGATTAAGTCAGGAGTATCTGAGAGAGTTAGAGCTAAGGAAGGGGTAGCAATAATGTTGAAGGATCAGTTATGGAAGGAAAAGAGGAATATGAATGTGTAAATTCAAGGATTATGTGGATTAAAATAAGGGTTGGATGCGAAAAGTGGGTCATAATAAGCGTGTATGCACCTGGAGAAGAGAGGAGTGTAGAGGAGAGAGAGAGATTTTGGGAGATGTTAGCGAATGTATAGGAACTTTTGAACCAAATGAGAGAGTAATTGTGGTAGGGGACCTAAATGCTAAAGTGGGAGAAACATGCAGAGAGGGTGTAGTAGGTAAGTTTGGGGTGCCAGGTGTAAATGATAATGGGAGCCCTTTGATTGAACTTTGTATAGAAAGGGGTTTAGTTATAGGTAATACATATTTTAAGAAAATGAGGATAAATAAGTATACAAGATATGATGTAGGGCGTAATGACAGTAGTTTGTTGGACTATGTATTGGTAGATAAAAGACTGTTGAGTAGACTTCAGGATGTACATGTTTATAGAGGGGCCACAGATATATCAGATCACTTTTTAGTTATAGCTACAGTGGGAGTAAAAGGTAGATGGGATACAAGGAAAATAGAATCAGTAAGTAAGAGAGAGGTGAAGGTTTATAAACTAAAAGAGGAGGCAGTTAGGGTAAGATATAAACAACTATTGGAGGATAGATGGGCTAGTGAGAGTGTAGGCAATGGGGTCGAAGATGTATGGGGTAGATTTAAAAATGTAGTGTTAGAGTGTTCAGCAGAAGTTTGTGGTTACAGGCGAGTGGGTGCGGGAGGGAAGAAGAGCGTTTGGTGGAATGATGATGTAAAGAGAGTAGTAAGGGAGAAAAAGTTAGCATATGAGAGGTTTTTACAAAGTAGAAGTGATGCAAGGAGGGAAGAGTATATGGAGAAAAAGAGAGGTTAAAGAGTGGTGAAGCAATGTAAAAGAGAGCAGATGAGAGAGTGGGTGAGATGTTATCAGCAAATTTTGTTGAAAATAAGAAAAGTTTTGGAATGAGATTAATAAGTTGAGGAAGCCTAGAGAACAAATGGATTTGACAGTTAAAAATAGGAGAGGAGAGTTATTAAATGGAGAGTTAGAGGTATCGTGAAGATGGAGAGAATATTTTGAGGAGTTGTTAAATGTTGATGAAGACAGGGAAGCTGTGATTTCGTGTGTAGGGCAAGGAGGAATAACATCTTGTAGGAGTGTGGAAGAGCCAGTTGTGGGTGTAGGGAAGTTCGTGAGGCAGTGGGTAGAATGAAAGGGGTAAGGCAGCTGGGATTGATGGGATAAAGATAGAAATGTTAAAAGCAGGTGGGGATATAGTTTTGGAGTGGTTGGTGCTATTATTTAATAAATGTATGGAAGAGGGTAAGGTACCTAGGGATTGGCAGAGAGCGTGTATTGTTCCTTTGTATAAAGGCAAAGGGGACAAAAGAGAGTGCAAAAATTATAGGGGAATAAGTCTGTTGAGTGTACCTGGTAAAGTGTATGGTAGAGTTATTATTGAAAGAATTAAGAGTAAGACAGAAAGCAGGATAGCAGATGAACAAGGGGCTTTAGGAAAGGTAGGGGGTGTGTAGACCAAGTGTTTACAGTGAAACATATAGGTGAACAGTATTTGGATAAGGGTAAAGATGTTTTTGTGGCATTTATGGATTTGGAAAAGGCGTATGATAGGGTAGATAGGGGGCAATGTGGCAGATGTTGCAGGTGTATGGAATAGGAGGAAGGTTACTAAAGCAGTGAAGAGTTTTTATGAGGATAGTGAGGCTCAGGTTAGAGTGTGTAGGAGGGAAGGGACTATTTCCCAGTAAAAGTGGGCCTTAGACAAGGATGTGTGATGTCACCGTGGTTGTTCAATATATTTATAGATGGGGTTGTTAGAGAAGTGAATGCGAGGGTCTTGGCAAGAGGTGTTGGGCTAAAAGATAAAAAGCAAATACAAAGTGGGAGTTGTCACAGTTGCTTTTTGCTGATGACACTGTGCTTTGGGAGATTCTGAAGAGAAGTTGCAGAGGTTGGTGGATGAATTTGGTAGGGTGTGTAAAAGAAGAAAATTGAAAGTGAATATAGGAAAGAGTAAGGTGATGAGGATAACAAAAAGAATAGGTGACGAAAGATTGGATATCAGATTGGAGGGAGAGAGTATGGAGGAGGTGAATGTATTCAGATATTTGGGAGTGGACATGTCAGCAGATGGGTCTATGAAGGATGAGGTGAATCATAGAATTGATGAGGGAAAAAGGGTGAGTGGAGCACTTCGGAGTCTGTGGAGACAAAGAACCTTGTCCATGGAAGTAAAGAGGGAATGTATGAGAGATAGTTATACCAACGCTCTTATATGGGTGTGAAGCATGGGTGATGAATGTTGCAACGAGAAGAAGGCTGGAGGCAGTGGAGATGTCATGTCTGAGGTCAATGTGTGGTGTGAATATAATGCAGAGAATTCGGAGTTTGGAAATTAGGAGGAGGTGCGGATTACCAAAACGATTGTCCAGAGAGCTGAGGAGGGGTTGTTGAGGTGGTTTGGACATGTAGAGAGAATGGAACGAGACAGAGTGACTTCGAGAGTGTATAAATCTGTAGTGGAGGGAAGGCGGGGTAGGGGTCGGCCTAGGAAAGGTTGGAGGGAGGGTAAAGGAAGTTTTGTGTGCGAGGGCTTGGACTTCCAGCAAGCATGTGTGAGCATATTTGATAGGAGTGAATGGAGGCATATGGTTTTAATACTTGACGTGCTGTTGGAGTGTGAGCAAAGTAACATTTATGAAGGATTCAGGAAACCGGCAGGCCGGACTTGAGTTCTGGAGATGGGAAGTACAGTGCCGGCACTCTGAAGGAGGGGTGTTAATGTTGCAGGTTTATAACTGTAGTGTAAAGCACCCCTCTGACAAGACAGTGATGGAGTGAATGATGATGAAAGTTTTTCTTTTTCGGGCCACCCTGCCTTGGTGGGAATCGGCCGATGTGTTAATAAAAAAAAAAATATATTAAGTTAGCAATAGAACTAGGTATAAAAACAATAAAAAAGTAAAATACATATACAGTACACTCATTACTTACTTACCTTAAAATATTTGTAGTATTAATGTAGGGTGAAAGGTGAGTAGTATTTATTGCAGGAAGTCACAATTATGTTAATTTGTTTTACAGTGGACCCTCGGTTTTTGTTGATAATTCTTTCCAGAATGCTGTTCGAGTGCCGTTACCGAACGAATGTAAATTAGATTAGTCGTTTCAGACTCCCAAAAATACACTTACAAAAATACACTTACATAATTGTTCGAGTTGGGAGCTGTACAAAAACCGAGGGTCCACTGTACTATGAAATGTATGTAATTTGTTTATATGATATGTAGTATGTTTCTTATATAATTTTCAAAAAAATGTCAGATGGATTAATGAACATGTCTATAATAACGTATATGACATTTAAAGTGCCCCAGAGCAATTATTATTATTATGCTTATTGTGTCTTCAACACTAGTGAGACACTGACTCACGAAATCGTAATGACACGATTGCAAACAAACCATACCACGGGTGGGGTTAGAACCCACAATCAGAGAGTCTCAAAACTCCAGACCGTCGCTAAATGTTATACATTTTGGTCAATCCTGAACCATTATAATCAGTTTCAAGGGCCATTCTAAACTCGATGCCCTGGTCAACACAGTTGTTTGTACAAGCATCCCACTGGCCCACAGCCTTCATAATCAGGCTGATCAAACACTGGCAGCAGTAAGCTGTCCAGCTTCTTTTTTTTTATAAGAGATGTGTTAATGGTACAGGGAGGACAAACACTCAAAATTTTAATTCCACTATGTGTTAGTATGTGGGAGAGTTTGTCAAGGAAGATAGTTAAAAGTGAACACAGATAAGACTAAGGTGATGAGGGTATCAAATGAGAAAGAAAAACTGGATATCACACTGGAGGGAGGGAGTATGGAAGAAGTGAATGCGTTCATATATTTGGGAGTAGACTTGTCAGCAGATGGGTTTATGAAGGACAAGGTTAACAGCAGAATTGATGATGGAAAAAAGGCGAGTGGTGCACTGAGGTATCTGTAGAGACAAAAAAATGTTATCCATTGTAACAAATTCAAAGAAGCGAATATAGATAAAAGAAGGGAATGTACGAGAGTATAGTGGTACCAACATTCTTAAATGGGTGTAAATGCTGCAGCAAGGAGGAGGCTGGAGGCAGTGGAGATGTCGTGTCTAAAGGCAATGTGTAGTGGAAATATTATGCAGAAAATTCAAAGTGTGGAAATTAGGAGGAGGTGTGGAGTTACTGAAAGTATTATTCAGAGGGTTGAAGAAAGGTTGTTGAGGTGGTTTGGTCATTTAGAGAGGATGGAGCAAAATAGGATGACTTGGAGGGTGTATAAATCTGTAGCGAATGAGTAGGGGTCATCCTAGGAAAGGATGGAAGGGACAAAAAAAAAAAGGTTTTGTGTGTAAGGGGTTTGGACATGCAGCAGGCATGTGTGAGTGTGTTATATAGAGTGAATGGAGACGAATGGTTTTCGGGACCTGATGAGCTGTTGGTGTGTGAGCAGGGTAATATTCTGTGAAGGGATTCAGGAAAAGTGGTTCGCTGGACTTGAGTCCTGGAGGTGGGAGGTACAATGCCTGCACTTTAAAGGAGGGGTTTGGGATATTGGCTGTTTGGAGCGACATCTAAACTGTCCTATCTGAGTGCCTCTGCAAAGACAGTGATTATGTGTGAATGATGGTGAAAGTGTTGAATGATGGTGAAAATGTTTCTTTCTTTTTTGGGTCACCCTGCCTCAGTGGGAGACAGCCGACATGTGTGTGTTCGTAGGAAATTAAAAGCACTCATTCATCCCAATCTCACAAAGCCTTGTAACAACCAGAGCCACTACTGCTATGCTATTCATGGGTAATGTACTGTATTACAAATTCCTAGAATTGAGCACTTAAAAATTTCACTTTTCATTCTTTACCATATGCCTTGCATGAAGCCTTCATTCTACCATTATATAATTGCTTAAAAGCCATCTAACAGGAGAAAGTAAATTCTTGTTTGTAGACAGGCTTTCCTATGTTATTAACAACAACAAAAAATGCTCATGCATACCTCTAAGGGCTCTTCCTTTTCCTTTGGTGGACATCCTTTGACCTTGAACAAACCTGAAGTCAATAGCCCATTACCATCATCACTGGCATCATCATCATCATCATCAAAGCCAGTGATTCTTGTACCCTGTAATGGGTTGTCATCGGACTTTTTTACAGCTGTTGCATCTTGAATGAGAAATATACAAAATTACGATTGTCAGATATCTTTAAATGATCAATAAAGAACAGAATAAAATAAAACCTGGAGATGGGTGCATGCAATTTATGGGAAATACATGTGAACACAGAATGGAATATCACTAACAAAGAATATTTCTTTAACCCTTTGAAGGCCACGGCCCCTGCTCACAAACTTGCTCATTTTTTCTTAGGAAATGATAGAGAATCTTTTTCCAAAGGAAATGAAACCAAAAACATGAAATTTGATGGAAAATTTATGAAAATACGCTCTCACAAAGTCAGTGGTCTCAGCGATATTTACGCATCAGCGATTTCACCTACATTGAGTTTATTTTGGGTCGATTCCAGTGTTCCAGTCAACCAAACTCATAGCTATTTAGCTAGAACTCCTTTTATTCTATCAATTGAGTACAAGAAACTGCCCATTTACCTATCTCAACTACCCAATAAAGTGATCAGAATTTACTAATTTGGCCCATTTCACATAAAATTCAAGAAAGGCCAATTTCAAAATAGGGCCCAGAATAAATAATGCAGACATTCCATGCACTAAAATAACATTTTCTCTGTTCATTAGTCACGTCTCCAGGCCCCTCTTATATTTTGCTTAATATACATAGTAAGGTTAATCTAGTTTTACTTGGTATTTTTTTTTTCAACAAATCAGCCACATCCCACAGAAACAGGGTGGCCCAAAATAAAAACAAAAGTTTCTCTTTTTAACTTTAGTAATGTATACAGGAGAGGGGTTTTACTTAGTATTATTTATTAATATTAATTTTGCAAGTTGCATGCTGTAATTAAGGGGATACAGTATCAGCAAAACTTATTATAAACATGGAATGTTTGGAAAAACGATTGTGTACAGCAGTATTCCCACACTCTTCAAATCCTTAATGATTAACAGAATGTGAGGAAAGTTACATTGTAGTAATTTCTATCTAGTACAATAGTCAAATAAAAAAAAATTGGTAAGTTTAGGTGTCTGGAATGTAACCATATTTTCCCATATGTCCTTCACTTTATGTTGCCCTATTTTCTTTAACATGCCAATTTTTAGGAAAGTGATTCCTGTGTTACAAGAGAGGTTACTGAATATAAAAATGAATAACACTTAAAATTACAAGTTAACATCATTATGAATACTTCACTGCCAGAATTTACATTTCATAAATGACATGAATATCTGGTCCAAAAAAGACATCAAATATGCCATTCCACCCAAAGTGTGAAGATACATGCTGGAAAATCAGAATGAGTATCTGCAATTTAAATTTCAAGAATTTTTAAGGAGCTACAAGAATTATGTAAAGTCTACTGAGGAGCAATGGGAAATTTACTTGTATAACCTACCAGTTTCATCGTCTAACTCTCCACAACGATCAACGATGATGTAACGCTCATAGTCCTGAATTGTCATAGCCTTCTCTTCTTTATCTTTCTCTTCTTTATCCTTCTTAATGCTGTAGTTACCAGTGAAGAACTTTTCTTCTCCCAAATTTATTTCATTTTTTTTGTGCAAGGCGCCCAGGGCCAGGAGGAAGTCACGATCAAATGCTGGGTTGTCAGGCTGAAAAACATTTTCATGAAACCTGAATCTGAAAAATCTTTGCATTTTAATTAAAAATAACTATACAAATTACATGGTAAAATGAGTACAGAAGATTCAGTTTTAGAAGAAATGCAATAACAAGTCGTTATACAGAGGCATGTTGTTACACTCATGGGAGGAGAGGAGGTAACAATGAACCCGTAGGGGTCAATCATACAGCGCCTGGTGGGAATGAGAGACAATTAGGTTCAATCCAAGGACAGGGAAGTCAGGTCCAATTTCCTAGAGCATTAACCCCCCTCACTGGCATTAAAGTATCTTCCCTGAGGAGCCAAGGTGACATGTGTTGCTCAGTTGGTACTCAGTAAGTGCTATTTTCAAGAAATAATGATCAATATTTACTTGGGAAGTACAATGCCTGCACTTTAAAGGAGGGGTCTGGGATAGTGACAGTTGGGAGGGACTTATTCTCAGCTGTCGTATCTGAGCGCCTCTGGAAAGACAGTGATTATGTATGAGTGAGGTGAAAGTGTTGAATGATGGTGAAAGTATTTTCTTTTTGGGGATTTTCTTTCTTTTTGGGTCACCCTGCCTTGGTGGGAGATGGCCGACTTGTTGAAAAAAAAAAAAAATACTTTAGCTGCTAGGCAGAAGTCCACCATTTATTTATAACACACAAGCAAAGAGTAGGTAGTAGGTTGGTAGACAGCAACCACTCAGGGAGGTACTACCATCCTGCCAGGTGACTGTGAAACAGAAACCTGAAACTGTTTTACATGATGGTAGGATTGCTGGTGTCTTTTTTTTCTGTCTCATAAACATGCAAGATTTCAGGTACGTCTTGCTACTTCTACTTACACTTAGGTCACACTACGCAAACATGTACACGTTTATTGTATACACACTCATCTGAGTTTTCTTTGATTTTATCTTAATAGTTCTTGTTCTTATTGCTTTTCCCTTTCATATCCATGGGGAAGTGGAATAAGAATCTTTCTCCGTAAGCCATGCGTGTTGTAAAAGTCAACTAAAATGCCGGGAACAATGGGCTAGTAACCCTTTTCCTGTATAGCTTACTAAAAAGAAGAAGAAGAAAATCGTCAAAGTGGGATGTTTGAATGTGCGTGGATGTTGTGCGAATGATAAGAAAGAGATGATTGTAGATGTTATGAATGAAAGAAGCTGGATGTCCTGGCTTTAAGTGAGACAAAGCTGAAGGGGTAGGAGAGTTTCAGTGGGGAGAAATAAATGGGATTAGATCAGGGGTTTCAAATAGAGTTAGAGCTAAAGAAGGAGTGGCAATAATGTTGAATAATCAGTTATGGCAGGTAAAGAAGGAATATAAATGTATAATTCAAGGATTATGTGGAGTAAAATAAAGGTTGGATGTGAAAAGTGGGTTATAGTAAGTGTTTATGCACCTGGAGAAGAGAGAAGTGTAGAGGAGAG
>WNWK01010980.1:53900-67136 GCA_009830355.1 Cherax destructor
CAAGATCTGCGTGCAACTTCCTTGCCTTTTCACAAATTATCGCCATGGAAACACTATCACCCGCTCTCTGTTTTTCATGGATCCACACCAACAACAACTTCTCAACCTCATCCACTGTTTTCGATCTATTTTTCGTTAACATATCAACCCTTTTGCAACATTAGCTTCCTTGATCTCATTTCTCTTTGCCAGGATAGAGCCGATAGTAGAAGGGGTTTTGTTGTACATCCTGGCAAGATCACTCAGACGTACGCCACTCTCATATTTTTCTATAATCTCTTTCTTCAGTTCGATGGTGTTCCTCACTTTCTTTACCACAGGGGTGCCACTAGGAAGCTTCTTTGGACCCATGGTGACTTATTTCACAGTGACAATCACTAAATCACCAAAAAAAACACCAAATGTAGTGTGAATGTTTGAAAGAGCGCGCTAGGTAATGTTCTCTCAATGGTAAACAACGCTTCACTGGCGGCGTCCTGCGTCCCGCGCAGGCGCGGAGCAGGCGGACAGGTCTAATACGTTACGAAACACGAGCGGTTTTACGATTCTCGAAGTCATAAAAAGCTTACGAAACACAAAGTTTACGAAGTAAGAACCTTTCGAAACTCGGGGGTCCACTGTACATTTACAAAAGCACTTACAAAAATACATTTACATAATTGTTCGAGTTTGGAGATGCACTGTACAGTGGTACCTCTACTTACGAGCAGCTCCCAACTCGAACAATTATGTAAGTGTATTTTTGTAGGTGCTTTTGTAAGTGTATTTTTAGGGGTCTGAAATGGATTAATCTAATTTTCATTATTTCTTATGGGAAAAAATTCCTTCGGTATCGGCACTTGAATAGCCGTCTGGAACGAATTAAGCTCGTAACTCGAGGTACCACTGTAGTATACAGTATAATCAATGCAAACCCTCGATTTAATAGATAATAAGGGGAGCAGGTGGCTGGTAATGGTGAGTCTGTTGGATTAAGTTGAGAGAGAAGAGAGAGGGAGAGAGTGTACCAGAGAGAAAGAGAGAGAAAAAGAGAGCACCAGAGAGAAAGATCCAGAGAGAAAGATTCAGAGAGAGAGAGAGAGAGAGAGAAAGCTCCTGAGAGAGAAAGCTCCTGAGAGAGAAAGCTCCTGAGAGAGAAAGCTCCTGAGAGAGAGAGAAAAATCCAGAGAGCCAGAGAGAAAGATCCAGAGAGCCAGAGAGAAAGCTCCAGAGAGAATGATCCAAAGAGAGAGACAGCAAGCGTCAGCCAGCCATCCAGTCAAACATATTACGTACACGTTGCAGAATCCTTCCCCCCTCCCTCCCTTTCCCTCTCTCAACTCGGAGCATCAGTGATAAGACATTCTGGCAGAATGCCATTACCAGTGGCATCAAAACTGAAAGAATGTGGCACAAACGTTGAACATGGGTTATTATCAAGTTTTTTTTATATACAGTGGTACCTCGGTTAACGATGGTCCCCAAACTCGCCCTTTTATGTAAGTTTATTTTTTTAAATGCTTTTGTAAGTGTGTTTTTGGGGGTCTAAAAGGACTAGTCTATTTTACATCATTCCTTATGGGGATAAATTCATTTGGTAATGGCACTTGAACAGCATTCTGGAACGAAAAAATATCGTTAACCGAGGTACCACTGTATTTCCTCGACCACTTGTAGCCACATCCATCTCAAAGCCACTAAACTTGGGGTCAACATAACTTTCCTTGAAAAAGGAGTGTTAATACAACAAGACATCAGTGAATCCCTGGGGTTTGCCATGCTGTTTGCTCTATCTGGCGCACAATTGAACTGGTGCTCCCACAAGGTACTAAGTGGTCCCATATTTTTTAAATACTGTACACACAGTGTGAAGACCCATTTTATAATGCCTAGACCTATCAGGCCTCTGGTGCCAAATTTGAATGCGGGAAAAATAGTGTGTTGATCAACTTCTGGAGCACTAGCAGTAATGTGTAGATCAACGGTTAAATCAACAGTTAAAGTGTTAAATCAAGGATTTACTGTATTTACATTTAAACACTGGTTTAATCACATATGCACAATAAATTATTTTCAGTTCTCTTTTATTGCAATACTGTATCAACAATTATTATTTAACCCTTTGGGGGTCGACAGGCCTTCTCGGAAACCTGTTCCTGGGGTCGAAATATTTTTTGAAAAAAAAAAAAAATCTTATGGAATGATAGAGAATCTTTTTCCGATCATAACGCCACCAAAATTATGAAATTTGATCGAAAACTAACGGAATTATGCTTTCGCGAAGTTAGCGGTATTGATGACATTTACGCATCGGCGATTTCGCCCACTTTGAGCCCTATTTTCGGCAAATTCCAATGTTTCAGTCTACTAAAATTATAGCTATTCGCTAGAACTCCATTTCTTCTATCGATTGAGTACAAGAAACCGCCTACATATTTACCAATTTCAAATACCCAAAATAGTGGTCAGAAAATGGCAATTTGGCCAATTTCACACAAATTTCAAACAATGCCAATTTCAAAATAGGGTCCAGAATAAACAAGGCAGACATTCCTGGCACTAAAATAACATCTTCTCTGTTCATTAGTCACGTCTCCAGGCCCCTCTTACATTACTTTTGCTTTTCATTTTGAATTTTTATTCTCACAAAAAATAGAAGATTTACTGTTATGTATACAACTGCATCATTGTATAAATGGTATAAATAATATCAGAGCCCTTGTGCATGAATATTAGACTCGCCAGTTGATGTATATTGGACACATGGTGTGATTTGTTTACTCTTGAACATCGTCAAAAATCGAACATTTTCGCTACATTGAGCTCAATTTCAAGGTACTTGTCATTGTCAAACCAATCAAAATCATCTCTATTTCTGTAATATATCATCCATTCTATCAAATGAGACCAAGAAAACAAGAATACATTAATAAATACCATACGAAAATAGACTGCAAAGTCACTGTTTTAAACGAAAAAAACGGTCAGAGTTTTTTCTCTCATTATGCAGTGTGGTGCAGGATTTTTTTTATACTACGCACACTGACCACATAGACCCATTCTTTCATATGTAGGGCTACCAGCCGTTTCCCACTTAATTTGAGGCCACTAGAATTTACGCGTACTAGTACGGCACCAACCCCTGCTCGTAAAGCGTACTAGTACGGCACCGACCCCCAAAGGGTTAATCTGGATAAAGAAAATAAATTAGGAAAAATTTACAACTGAAACTTACGCTTTTCCAGCTCCTCTCCTCTTCTCCACTCTTCATACTTTGCAGCATAGGTTTTATTAATTTGTAATGTTTCTTCTTCTCCATCAGAGCCATCATCAAACAGATTCTTTTTCTGAGACATCCTTCAGACACATATTTGTTTACAAAACTGAAAAATTGAGCACAGACATAACAGATTTCAGAAAATAATGCAAATTACAAAGAAAGCCTGATAACACTGGAAATTTATTTGTTGGAGGAGAGGATAAAAGAGGCAATATATTAACAGTATTTTCTTAAAAATAATACGAGAAATCAGGAAATTTGGGAGAAACCAGCAAAAGGGAAAATCCTGAGATGACAATTTTAAGGTTCAAAAGTGGAACATTTGGAAGCTTGTGAATCTCCTATGCTACAAAGGAACCTATGTCAAGTTCCTCAACTCTCCACTAGACTTAAAAAAAAATCTATTAGTTATGCCTCATGTAGCACCAGAATTCAGTGTGACAGTTGATCCTGAAAAAAAAGTTCTCTCCCAAAAAGATTAGAGCTCTGCCCATAAGGACATAAGCTGATTTAGACATTCAGTAAAGAAATTGAGCAAGTGCTCGTCTGTTATCTGGCCAACATTTGATGGCCAGATAATCAGTGATCTCAATGAGCTACTGCTAAGTGAAGGACAAATTCATTTTAGCTCACATAATAGGCAAATTGATTAGACCTTAATCCCTTGAAATCTGACTTTATACCTTCAAAGCAGATACCCAAGCACTGATGAGGCATGCATCATCAAGACATTTTTGGGGGTCCCATTCCTAAAAGTTTATAATAATAATAATAATAATATCTTTATTTACTACAAGTACATGTACATGGTATACAGGCCTAGCTGACATCAATGACATACTACTATATAGAAAGTCCCTTGTTATGCTGAGCATTTCGGGCAGATTAGGTCAGTGTCCTAGGATGCGACTCACACCAGTCGACTAACACCCAGGTACCCATTTTACTGATGGGGAACATAGACAACAGGTGTAAAGAAACACGCCCAATGTTTCTGCCCTGGCTGGGAATCGAACCCAGGCCCTCGCCGTGTGAAGCGAAAGCTTTAGCCACCAGACCACCAGAGCCCATTATATTTAATCGCCAAAAGCAAAGCTTGCAATCTAAAACTGAGGGGTATTATTCCTTCCCATTTCCCAAAACAGGATAGGAATGTTGATGGTAGGAAAGAAGCCACAAAATTTAAACCTATTGCTTTAGATTCCATCTGAAAATGAGTAGTGGGTGACCCGAGACTAAACTACTTGCATGGCAATCATGACTCAAGATTTGTATGTCTTTTGTGCACAAATTAGTTAAACTAGAGACTGTGTTTAGGCAAGATTTGGTGAAATTATGCCAACTACTGGCTCAGATATTGTTTCGATGACTGGACCATCACAAATTTTGTCCCGAGTTTGGGATGACTAGGCAAGACTTTATAAAATCTATAAGGATGTCTTTAAGCCAAAAAGCATAACCCCCAACTGGAGGTTAACTCCTACTATTTGAAAGTCGAAGTATTTGTGAAAGTCATCATAATTTTATGCTTTGTAAAAATCTACAGAATAGCCATAACTCAGCTGACTATGGTTTTCCTGATAAGCTTACTCAATTGTATAAGGTCCTTGAAGCCCTTTTGGATAACAGCATACAGGTGTTCCCTGCACTTTATGCAAGATGCATTCTTCGATGGTGGCACAAAGTGAACCCATTGTAACATGCAAAAAATGGGATTTCTTCTAAGATTTTGCAGATTCCACAGTTCTTAACTTATGTTTTACCAAAAAATATGAGATTACCACACATGTAACAAATATTCACATTAAAAAATAAATGAAACTGGTATAAAAAATATCAGTCACATTCCCTATTGAGGGAGCATGGACACTGGGGTCGTCCCACAGTTACTAAAAACAACAGACATAGCCCCACTCCACAAAGGCAGCAGTAAAGCAATAGCAAAGAACTACAGACCAATAGCGCTAACGTCCCATATCATAAAGATCTTTGAAATGGTTCTAAGAAGCAAGATCGCCACTCATCTAGACAACCGTCAATTACACAACCCAGGGCAGCATGGGTTTAGAGCAGGTTGCTCCTGTCTGTCCCAACTACTGGACCACTACGACAAGGTCCTGGATGCTCTAGAAGACAAACAGAATGCAGATGTTATATACACAGACTTTGCAAAAGCCTTTGATAAGTGTGACCATGGTGTGATAGCACACAAAATGCGTGATAAAGGAATAACAGGAAAGTTGGTAGATGGATCTATAATTTCCTAACAAGTAGAACACAAAGAGTAGTAGTCAACAGAGTAAAGTCTGAGGCGGCTACGGTGAAAAGCTCCGTTCCACAAGGCACAGTACTCGCTCCCATCCTGTTCCTCATCCTCATATCGGACATAGACAGGGATATCAGCCACAGTACCATGTCTTCCTTTGCAGATGACACCCGAATCTGCATGACTGTGTCCACCATTGAAGACACTGCAAGACTCCAAGCAGACATCAACCAAATCTTTAAATAGGCTGCAGAAAACAATATGAAGTTCAATGATGAGAAGTTTCAATTACTCCGATATGGAAAACGTGAGGAAATTAAAATCTCATCGGAATATAAAACAAATTCCAACCACACAATAGAGCGAAAAACTAATGTCAAAGACCTGGGAGTGATCATGACAGAGGATCTCACCTTCAAGGACCATAACACTGTAGCAATCGCATCTGCCAGAAAAATGACAGGATGGATAATGAGAACCTTCAAAACCAGGGATGCCAAGCCCATGTTGACACTTTTCAGGTCGCTTGTTCTATCTAGGCTGGAATATTGCTGCACACTAACTGCACCTTTCAAGGCAGGTGAAATTGCTGACCATGAAAATGTACAGAGAACCTTCACGGCACGCATAACTGCAATAAACCACCTCAATTACTGGGAACGCTTGAAGTTCCTAAACCTGTACTCCCTGGAACGCAGGCGATAGAGATACATTAATATATACACTTGGAAAATCCTAGAGGGATTGGTACCAAACTTGCACACGAGTGTCACTCCCTACGAAAGCAAAAGACTCGGTAGACTAAGTAAGTAAGTAAGTAAGTTTATTCAGGTATACACAAATACATTTACATACATTATCATACATAGCAGCATATGTGTAGAGAACCTAATTTAACCCAAAAAAGTCAGACAGTGACTTATTTCCATTGGGTCCTTTTTACACTTTAATATTTTACATTGTAGGATATATATGTTATTATATTATAAAGGATATATGTATACTAGGAATAAGGTAAAAAGAGTTATTTATATATATATATGGGTTACTAACCATTCCTACCCTGGGTTGCTAACCCTTCCTACCCTGGGTTGCTAACCCTTCCTACCCTGGGTTGCTAACCCTTCCTACCCTGGGTTGCTAACCCTTCCTACCCTGGGTTGCTAACCCTTCTTACCCTGGGTTACCCTGGGTTGCTAACCCTTCCTACCCTGGGTTACCCTGGGTTGCTAACCCTTCCTACCCTGGGTTACCCTGGGTTGCTAACCCTTCCTACCCTGGGTTACCCTGGGTTGCTAACCCTTCCTACCCTGGGTTGCTAACCCTTCCTACCCTGGGTTGCTAACCCTTCCTACCCTGGGTTACCCTGGGTTGCTAACCCTTCCTACCTGGGTTACCCTGGGTTGCTAACCCTTCCTACCTGGGTTACCCTGGGTTGCTAACCCTTCCTACCTGGGTTACCCTGGGTTGCTAACCCTTCCTACCTGGGTTACCCTGGGTTGCTAACCCTTCCTACCTGGGTTACCCTGGGTTGCTAACCCTTCCTACCTGGGTTACCCTGGGTTGCTAACCCTTCCTACCTGGTTACCCTGGGTTGCTAACCCTTCCTACTCTGGGTTACCAACCCTTCCTACCTGGGTTACCCTGGGTTGCTAACCCTTCCTACCTGGGTTACCCTGGGTTGCTAACCCTTCCTACCTGGGTTACCCTGGGTTGCTAACCCTTCCTACTCTGGGTTACCAACCCGTCCTACCTGGGTTACCCTGGGTTGCTAACCCTTCCTACTCTGGGTTGCTAACCTTTCCTACCCTGGCTTGCTAACCTTTCCTACCCTGGCTTGCTAACCCTACCCCTGGTTAAAAATCAGAACAAATCTTATTTCCTAGAGGTTCCTGGTTTTCCCACTGCAGGTATTGTTGTTCTTGCTGAGGGTCCTAGGGGCCCTCTGCAGAGTCCTTACTCTTCTTATGTTCCTTCAACTGGTGTTTTCCCTCTTTAAGTGCTTCGACAACGAGGTTATTAGCAACAGGAAACTATCAGCTGTTGCTCTCTGCAGCCACGAGCAAACTCCGCACATCAACCATCACTTACAATAACAACAACCAGACATAAGTGAGTCAAGATGCGCTCACTCAACCACCACCACTACTACTACTACTATAATAATAATAATAATAATAATAATAATAATAATAATAATAATAATAATAATAATAATAATAATAATAATAATAATAATAATAATAATAATAATAATAATAATAATAATAATAATAATAATAATAATAATAATAATAATAATAATAATAATAATAATAATAATAATAATAATAATAATAATAATAATAATAATAATAATAATAATAATAATAATAATAATAATAATAATAATAATAATAATAATAATAATAATAATAATAATAATAATAATAATAATAATAATTTATTTCAGCATGATACAATGTTTGTACAAAGGTGAATGACATTTAAGTGTGCATGCAGAGAGCCCCTTAATATGCAGAGCATTTCGGACGAACTTAAGATTAAAAAGGGAATGACATTTTTTGTAATTTTATACACATAAGACACTTGTAAGTACTTGTAAGTATACCCGGGTTGGGAGAATTCCCGGCGAATCAACACCTCCTCCTCCTAGGAGTTACAATGAATACAAGATAATTTAATATACTATTAGTTCATACTATATGGCATATGTGTAGAGAACTAAGGATAACCCCAAAAAGTCAGACAACGGGATTTATTTCCATTGGGGTCCTTGTGATAAGTATTATTTATATTTAAAAGTTAAAAACAGGTAAGTATCTTAACTATGTAAAACCAGTTATATTATTATTATTATAATAAAAAAGAAGCGCTAAACCACAGGGGTCATACAGCAAAACCATTTATAATAAAAGAAGATATACTAGGGGAGGTAAAATTATGTATTTTCATACAAGAAATGCCGCTCTGTATAACCCTTGTGGTTTAGCGCTTCTTTTGATTATAATAATAATAATAATAATCATACAAGAAATCACTCTTCTCCCCTTCTGTAGCTTTGTTCAGGAGGTACCCCTCTAGGAAGGTTCCTTGGATATGCTGAATATTGAAAACAGAGTAAAACAACTTAAGTTAAATCAAGTTTATAAAATTGCTCACAAACAGTGTCCAGAATATCTTGCTGCCAATTTTGTCAAGGCTGGGAACCAAAGCAGTCATAGTACTAGAGGGAGAGAGCACAACTTTGTAGTACTCACAGTCAGTGGCCAGGCTTCAAACACCTTTTATTGTACAGCAATAAAGAAATGGAACAGACTGCCTGCACATGTCAAAGCCAGTCATAGCATGAGCCAGTTCAAGAAGAGAGCCAAAAGGTACCTAATGAATGTAGCGACAGAAAGGGAGGAGAATGATTTTTTATTTTTTAGCTAACACACGTGTAAATGTAAATAACTCTTTTTATCTTATTCCTAGTATACATATATCCTTTATAATATAATAACATATATATCCTACAATGTATAATATTAAGGTACTAAAAGGACCCCAATGGAAATAAGTCACTGACTTTTTTGGGTTATCCTAGGTTTTTTACACATATGCTACTATATATGATAATCTATGTAAATGTATTTGTGTGTACCTGAATAAACTTACTGATGCTGGTGAGGGGCTCCTGATCTAGGGAATTGTATCTGTCCTCCAGTTCCCAGAATTAAGCCTGAATACCTTCCATCCCCCCTCCCACAGGCGCTGTATAATCCTACGGGTTTAGCGCTTCCCCCTTGATTATAAGAATAAGTTCAGGAGGTACATTTTGGCTCTCTTCTTGAACTGGCTCATGCTATGACAGGCTTTGACATGTGTAGGCAGTCTATTCCACTCTTTTAGTGCTGTACAGAAAAATGTCTTTGAAGTCTGACCACTGACTCTTAGGTACTGCAAAGTTGTTCTCTATTCCCCTAGTTCTATAATTGCTTTGGTTCCTAGCCTTAACAAAATTGGCAGTAAGATATTGGGGACACTGGTTGTGTGCAATTTTATAAAGGTAATTTAACTTTAGTTGTTTTTATAATTACTCACAACCAGTGTCCCCAATATCTTACTGCTAATTTTGTTAAGGCTGGGAACCAAGGCAGCATAAAGGGGACATCATCCTCATCCTACTACTACTACAAATAATAATAAGCAGTAACAGCCTGGTTGATCAGGCCCTGATCCAACATGAGGCCTGGTCACAGACCGGGCCACAGGGGCGTTGACCCCTGGAGCTCTCTCCAGGTAATAATAATAATAATAATCTTTATTTCCAAGGATATATACAAAGTATACAGACCTAGCTGACATCAATGACATACATAAATACATGTACACATACAAATACAGTTACACAAATTACCATACATAGTGACATTTGTGTAAATTACCTAGGATAACCCAAAAAAGTCAGTCAAAGTGACTTATTTCCACTGGGGTCCTTGATCCATAAATTCTCTTAACACTATAATAATAATAATAATAATAATAGTTTATTTAGACATGATACAATGTTGTTATGTAGACATGATACATAGGTATAAATGAGGTGTACATGCCAAAAGCCCTTAATATGCTGTGCATTGTGGGCATTCTTAAGATTAATTAATAGTAGACTACATGGTAAAAAATTATATTTGATAATTTACAAAATAGGTATAATTCAAATTCAAATTCAAATTCAAATTCAAATTCTTTATTTCATGTAATACAAGGTGGGGGGTACTTACAGTTATACATTAAAGTTGATATTACAAGATGGCCAATAATATGCCTAGGTATGCCTAGGCTTTTCAGGCAGTCTTATGATAGGTCTTACTCAATAGCTACACAATGAATATACAGATTGTAAGGTTAGGTTAGGTTAACAAAATTTAGGTACTGGAATTTAAACATTGAGAATTTAACAATTAGTATAAGAAGTTAGCAATTAGTTTATATATTAATGATAAAGGTGATATATTGGCATAATATAGTTTCTATATTGGAGTGTC
The DNA here is from genome assembly GCA_009830355.1 of Cherax destructor. NCBI lineage: Eukaryota > Metazoa > Arthropoda > Malacostraca > Decapoda > Parastacidae > Cherax > Cherax destructor. Next base: position 64,459 of record WNWK01010980.1, read on the forward strand.
TTAGGCAAACTTATGACTAGCTTAAGTATTATGAACAAAGTTGTATTAGAATTTTGGTTAGAACGTGCAAATTGGAATAACAGATATCAATAAGTGGTTCATATGTTGGACTGCGTGGGCCGGGGCATTTAAAGCCGGGGTTGATCAGGCCCCTGGTCCAACAGGAGGCCCGGTCACGGACCGGGCCGGGGGCGTTGACCCCGGAATTCTCCCAGGTAGACCATCCTTGATAATATTGCACCAGTTAAAGAGGTTAGGATTAAACGAAGAACTGAACCCTGGATGATATTTGGATATTAAAATAATATGAAATTCAGAGACCAGTTGATAAAAAGATTTAAGGCAAAAGACAGGATATTAAAGCCCAAATTAATTCCCAAAGGGTGAGGAACAGAGGCAGAGGTTTTTCGGGGTTTGGGGCCATTCCTTCCTATTTTTGGAAAGTACTCGCCCTTGCTCCTTTTGTTCACCTTACCTGAGAAATCGGGTCAAGGACCCGGGGTTCCGGACCGGGCCTCAGTTGGACCAGACCGAAACAAGGCGATGCTGAGGGCACGCAGTCCAACGTACGAACCACGCCTGGCCGGCCCCGACCAGTCAGGCTGTGGTTCGTACATTGACCGCGGTGGGCCAGCAGAACACCCCGGGATCAGGCTCTGGTCCAACATTGGGGGCCCTGGTCACGGGGGGGCCCCGGGGGGCGTTGACCCGGAATTCTCTCCAGGAAACCCAGGAGGACTTATAAAAGGAGCAAAGGCAGGAATTATTGCTCAAAAAATCGAAGAGTACAAGAATAACCCTAGAAATTGGCAACAACTAAAACAGTTGGGGATAGCCAAAAACCCGAGATAGATCTAACATAGACTAAATCCCCATAACGAGGTATGCCACGAAACAACTAAAGTAGCAAATTGTTATAATTATACTACACAACGTCGCATCAACCCCAGTAAGAAGTCCAGCCGCATCAAATCCTTAACACAGACTCTGATAAATTTAAAACATACTATACCAAAGATGAATGGTTAGAGAACCGACAAGATAAATTAGACACATAGCAACACTTGGGGATCTTTATTGGAAAGTTCCGCCACACAGTGGTTTACAATGAATACAAAGCAGAAAGGTGAAGGAGGGGAGGAGTTTGAGGTAATCAGTCCTCGGCCTGGAGTCGATGTGCCCCAGTCCATCAATCTTGTAGGAATACACAAGGGCCGTAGAGGTGGCTTATATACTGTGTCAGGTGAGGTGAAGCAGGAGGGGGGCGTTGTCAAGTGGTACCATCCACTAGTCGAAGTACGCCCGTCCAAAGGTTGGACAAGTGTTGAAGAATTCGTTTGTATCAAGATCCCAAGATGTTCGGTCAGACAGGATGTAGATGAATGGTTCAGAAAAATCTTAAGTATCTTAAGTATCTTAGTGGCAAAACATTCTTATAGTTACCAATCAGGCTTTAGGAGTTTTACCAACCGACACCTCCCTAATTAATCTGGGTGGATTACATGAGAACCGAAATGTCGATAGGAAACCTCAGGAATGGTAACTTAGACTTGCAAAAGGTCTTCGATACTGTCAACCACAATACGTTTGGGAAGAAACTTCAAGCCATCTTAGCAATAGGAAACAAATTGTTTAAAATCAAAAAAACAGAATCAGAACCACTGCCGATAGCATGGAGTTCCCCGGAGTATTCTGGGTCCCTTATTTTCCTGTGTTATGTAAATGACATGCCCATCAGTGTCAAGTGCAAATTTTACTGTATGCGGATGACAGTGCCTGTTAGTGCGGTAAAGACCCACAAGATAAAGCTAAGTATTAACACTGGAACTGGAGTCCCGCAGAAATGGTTAGTAGGCAACAAACTACGTTACACCTCGGGAAAACACAAGCCATACCTTGGCACGAAATATAAACTGAGAAGGGTAAATAATTTTAATGTCCGTTGAATGGGGAATCCATCATTCAGTTTCCTGTAAAAAATCTGGGAACCCTTTGACCCATGCATGTTTAGGAGAATTGAAGGGAACCCGTGTAGAAAGAAAGCGAATGCCAGACTGAAGTTCCCCACAGACAAACAGTGTCTACCTACTGAGGCCGCAGGACCCTATGTCTAGCCCTTATACAATGTCATATGGACTACGCTTGCTCTTCATGGACTCTGCCTTAACAAAAACTAAAATAAAACTGCAAATCACCCAGAAAAAAAAAGGAAAAATTCATCCTGGACCTGGGCCCAAGAGAACATGTAGGCCAGGATGAAATTAAAAATTGGATATGCTGAATTTGAAGACAGAGTAAAAAAAACCCTCCCTGCCCCCCTAGGGCGGGGGGTGCCAGAGCCAGAGCTTGCTACCACCTGCAGCTCCAAACACATAAACTGACGATGAACCTACAGCCTGGCTGGTCAGGGATGACTTTAGGTGCCTGTACAGTGCCTTCTTGAAGAAAGCCAATGGGTCCACGTAATCCCCCCTTATGTATGCTGGGAGGCAGTTGAACAGCTTGGCCCTGGATACTTTTCTGTGTTGTCTCAATGTACTTGTGGCGCCCCCGCTTTCCACTGGGGGGGAAAGTTGATCTCCTGCCGAGTCTTTTGCTTTCAGGAGTGATTTTCGTGTAAGTTTGGTACTAATCCTCTAGGATTTTCCGTTTTTTTTATCATAGAGCCTAAAAGATTG